>JAMKCH010007656.1:0-44514 GCA_023653785.1 Ophioderma brevispina | reverse complement strand
ACCTGACAATAAAACCCTACGAAAAACAGCACCTGATCGTATTTTATTCAGGAGCATCTAATTAACACCAGTAAGTGTCGAATTTATCATCGGTAGGGTCAACATAACACTAAACCCGCGTTTTCGCACAGTATGACAGAAAAATGACGGTATCATGAGCCTTAACACGCGATATACTCTATATACATATTTACTGGGTATTTAATACAGTCTAATTTCCGGTATTGCCGTACGTCGGGGGGGGTGGGGACGCCTGATGTTCGATACTATAGTTCTTAAAAGGAATTCGGAGAAAATGCATTTTGGAAATTTCATTTTCGCGCTTTCACAATCCTAGACTGCTAGCACGTTATTATTTAAATTTAGTCTAATTCTCATGTATATGGGGTCCGACCACGCCTATTGAATCGCACGAGGTTGAGTCACGAACGTATACAAACGACACGAAGACTACGGCGCTGATGCCACACAACATATACCCGACGTATTGACAGATCCTGGCTGCATATCGCACCACATTTTGCTCAAATTTCTCTTTCCAAGACCTGATTTGTCATAATTGAATGTCATTTTTTGGTGAAGTTACCGTATAATATTCGTTTTATGGCTGTGACTTTTTGGTCAGTACAGTTATGAGCAGAAAAATTACGTATCACGAGCTTTACACCTAGAATTCTATATACATATTTACTGGCATTATATAGAGATATATAAGTGGCTAATTTTCTGAGGCGGCCGCAAAAAAATCCAACCTCCCCCTGTCCCCCCTGCCTGTAGCGTGCGCTGTCACACAAGATAGGCCATAAAATCCCAGCTGAATATCCGACCCCCTCCCCTAGTCCCCCTACAATCAACCAACCCCAAAATTCCAAAGCTATATTCGAGATCGGATGTCTCGCCGATATTACAATTTTAAATAAACACACTTGAAATATAATATTTATCTTTTCTGCATTACGTTGCACTCCTTAGCACTTAAAGGTCCGACTCAGAGATTTCCGGAGGAGGTCGCCCTCATTCCAAAAAGTAATCGTGTTTTTGCATGTACATAATGCTTGTCCATATACTAATCACTGTGTAAATTGCTAAGCTTAAATCGAATCCTTCATATAGAAAAGTACAAGACTTTGTTTTAAATTCCGATCCGGAATTTTTGTTATACCAGTATCCTATGTGACTTATACTACACATAAATGTTTATCTGCATCAAAACGAAAAATCCGATTCATCTTCAAATTCGACCTTGTGGCATTTTAGGTTACTATCTTTTTCTAGTTGACTATTGTTCATTATTAACAAAAAATAATATTTCGAAATCTCATGAGTCAGACTTTCACTGCTTCGGGGGAAAGTGTGAAAGAAATATGATACAATTTTTGTTTGCCAGACTGAGTCTGGCATAAAACATTGAATAATTATATGCAGGTCCTCCCGTAATACACACAATTATATTGCGGACTCCTTTTAGTGCTATGGGGTTCCCATGTGGACGCCTTACCCCCTCATGAAACACTTTGCATTGAAATATTTTACGAAACTCTGGTCATTTGATGGGGTACATCACCTCGACCACATAACAGGAAAAGAAATCGGAATCTCTAGGGAAGGATGGGTAGTTGAGCCACGGGTAAGATGAGGTTCCACCCGCTAGCATAACACTGGTTTCTCAAGTGTAAGAGGAATCACTTGCACATACGATTAAAAAGTTGCACTAACAAGTTCATTTTGGGCACTTTTTTCTAACTTTCTGTAAAAAATGATTTTTGTCAAATTCCCGCCACAAGGACGAAAGCTAAAATGTCACTCTTTTGTGTACTGAGGGTGTGATATGTGGACATAACTTTGGAAAACTGATTGTAACTGTAACAAGATTTAGTTTGAAGGAGTCTTGCTTTTTCACTAAAATGGTCCCTATGGGGTAAGTTGAGCAACTGGCCACTGGGGTAATAAGTTGAGCATAGGAAAATGTGCACAATTTCTCCAAAAAACAAAAAATCCAAGTAGAATCACATCAAAAACTATTTATTTTCAACATTAAGACTAAACTTTCACTATATCAAACATTGTTTTGGCAAAATTCCTTGAAACAAGAACATTAGAAAAAGCCAAAATTGGATTTCAATGCGATGACACAATTGTGCATTTCTATGGATGGCTCAACTTACCCCCATGACTGGCTCAACCTACCCCACCTCTGGGGTAAGTTGAGCCAGTTTACAAAATATTTTGGCACCTCACTGAAGGATAATGCTAGTCAAAAATGTGTGATACCTTAAAAGTGCAACGAGAGATTTTGAGGCACCCAAATATTGTGTCATAATAGTAATTTCATATAGATTAGACACTCAGTAGATTTCTTACCTAGTATTTGGCTACAGAAATGTCTTAAAAGAGAAAAAAAGTGATTTTGATTTGCTTATATTTCAATATAAAATATAGGCTGAATTTCGTATTTGCTCCTATACGAAATTAGAAATTTCGCAATTTTTGTACCAAAGAAACATTTCTCAGCTTAATCCTTTCAGATGGGGATGTTATTGATGGAAAGCTGTACATCAGGTCAAAAATCAGTACTTTCATTTTTTTAGGGGCACCTGATATGTGAAATCTCTCGTTGCACCTTTAATCAAGTGAACATACACATGTTTCATTTTGTAACACTGCAATTTGCCTCCTACTATATTTCTCTGAGCAGAATGAAACAAATGTAAAAAGTGGCTCAACTTACCCCCTTCTCCCCTACACGTGGCACTCATAGTCTAAAGCAGGCATTTAAGACTATTCTTAGTCTAAACGTCACATTTAGTAGCTGTTACTGTTAATCTGTGTGTTTATTATTATTTCGCAGTTTTACAAATGCATGAAAGACAAAACAAAAAGTCACATTCAGTTGCCATTTATCTGTGTGTTTCAACATTTTTATGCTGATGCTCTACACTGTAAAATTCCTGGCAGCAATTCTGCCAACAAATTACCGTAAAAATTGCAGTATACTGTAAAAATTAATTTAATCAAAACATATAAAAACATATATATTTGGTGAATGTAAATGTGTGGAGAATAAAAAAGCAGTGACGAACACCCTAACTTTGTAGGCCCATCAACCATTTTTTTACGGTGCATATACTGTAAAATTTACAGTTTGTTGTAAAATTATATTACATCAAACTATAAAATATACAGTAAATTTGAATGAAAACCTGTAAAAGCTGTAATTTTACGGGATTTTGTTGGCAGAATTGCTGCCAGTATTTTCCTGTAAAATTTACAGTATTTGTTTCCTGTCAATTTTAGTACTTAATCGTATTTATTGAAAATTCATAATTGTGTATAGTAATTGTTGATGCTCATTATAATGTGAGCCAGGCATTTTGGTTGGTCGGTATCACCTGGGGGGGGAGGGGGGGGGGGGGGGGGGGGGGGCAAAGAGGCATTTATATACCAAGGCTAACTCATACTAGACACTGACACGAAAATGTATGTGGCCATTCCTGTATGGGTCTTAAAGCTAGCTAACGGGCTCGCAAGAGATATACAGGGGTCAAAATTGAAAAGTGGCCCCATGTTGTTGATTGCAACCCCAAATTGTTCGTATGATCACATGGATTAAAAAAATGTATAGTTTTATTGTGCTATATCCGACTTATTACCGCCGACTAGTTATAAGCTGAAACCGGTTTTAATAGTCAAATGTAAAATTTAAGCTTCTACAGGGGTCAAATACTAAAAATGCTTTAATTTCAGTGGAAATGGTCTCATATTGTTTGTAGTGTTCTCACAATTAAAATAAGGATTATTTTCGACATCTGCAATGTTAAAATTCCACAAGTTACGCACCTCCTTAGTACTACCCCTATACCTCGGTAGGGTAATAGGGTTGTTGGTGTAACTTGGTAACTTATACATTGTACCTTGTCCAAACTATACCTTATTTTACTTGTGACTACCTTACAGTCTATGAGACCATTTCACTGAAATTGAAGCGTTTTTTAAAATTTGACCCTGTAAAGCTAAATTTGCATTGACGATTTTAATTAGGTTTTCAGCTTAGACTCCATAGGGGTAAAGTCGAGATAGTACCAATATTGCTGCTATGAGGGGCATGGTTGAAGCTAATAAGGCCCAAGGTGATCTCAAACATACTATGCCCCGAGGCGTAAGCCGTGTTAGGCCTATCACAAAATTTCCGGATCCGAATTTTAAACAAAGCTGTGTATTTTCTATAGTAAGACTTCGATTTGAAAGCTTAAGTTATTTCAAACAGTGATTTAGTAAGGGGGCCAAGCATTATGTATTGCAAAAAACACGATTTGTTTTTAAGTGCGTCCTCATCGAGAAATCTTGGAGTCCATAGCCTTTAACACTTATGCCGGGGGGTGGGGTTCTAGGAACTCAAGATTGTTTTTCGCGTTTTTGCTACTTTTTCCGTGACATAGTTCATTTTTTGTAATTGTCAGACATTTAGATACACATCTCTCATCCGCGACCATATAGTTAAATGACATCCTTTTGGAAATACATGCAGATGTGATATCTGGTCTAAAAGGAACCCAATTAGAACTAATAACCTAATAGTTCGATTTTTGACAATCTTCTATTTTTCTGGGTTGTTTTTTGTGTGTTGCGAGGGTGGGTGGTTTTGTTGTATGTGATATGATCTTTGTACACATTGCTTTGAAGGCCTGGTTTGTATGTTGGGGCTGCTTTATTAAAAACTCTTCATTGGAAGATAAATCTGATATACGTTTTTGCTATTGAAGGGGTTGATGTGTTTGAGTACTATGGTGGGTGTTTGATCAGGATTGATGTCGCTAACTATAAAGATCGAACCTCGCCATGTTGTTTTTCCCCTGGTGCTGACATGGGTTGACCCCGGCAGGGGGTCGCCATGTTGACCGCCATGTTAGAATGTTTACCGTCTTCCCTTTTTTCCTAGCTGAAATTTGGTGCCAAAGTTTAGTTCAAAACTCCTCCAATTTCCTCCATTTTTTTTTCTAATTCTAATGCCCTAAAGTAAAAGACATCGTTCCCAAGCTCTTCAGTTGGAAGTCGGCCACACAAATCCGTACCCAAAAAGTTGAGTGCCCTGCTCACCCCCACCCCCCACTCTCATACTATCACTCCTCTCCCATTCTTTACAGAAGCCCACTTTCCACATCTCGTGTAAATAGTCTTTTCCAAATACCTAAAAAAAACTATATTGACAACAGGTCCTGTTTAAGATATCAATTGGACTTGTTTTTTTTTTTTTTTTTCTCATTTAACAACACACATTTTTTGGATTATAACGAACTCTATCCATAACAGCATAAGCAAAATTATTTTCAATTTTTAATATCTATTAGTTTAGGCAAGAAAATAAACATTGTCAATTATGACATCATCGTATAGGCCCATGCATAGCAGGGAAGCCCCATGGAGCAGAGCACTTAAGTGGCCAAGGACAATGACATGATTATAATGTATGTATCACCATATCCCATAACACAATATGGGACCTTGATGATCACATCTGTTATTCTGCTATATGCCTTGTGTATACGGGATAATTTGACATGATGTATTATGGGATATTGGATTTCATGACTTGATTGTTCTGCAAAGCATTAAGACGCCACAATTTAGGGTGATAAGCTTTATGAGATTAGAATATTTAATCTATTTCACCATATCCCATAACACAATAGATGAGACCTCAGACTGCATGCACAAATTGTGATGTTACACTATTTTACCATCATTAGTTTGGATAATTTGACACAATGTATTATGGGGTATTGGATTTGTTTCATTGATTCTTCAACATTCTTTAGTCCATAATGCAAGTTGAAACTATCTTGCAAAAAAGGTAACATTCTGGTCCAATTAAAAAAACAACAACTTATATTCTTCTTCAGTAATACATCTAAAATGTTCTGTGTTATAAATCATCCCCAAATGCCTTCAGATTCCCAATAGTTTATATTTTATTCACCCATCTCTCTCTCCGAGCACACTCATTATATGTTTTCTCAATATGATACCCCCCCCATTTAGGAACATGGAATATTCCACATTGGCAAGTCTCTAGATGTACTTCATTTCTTGAAACTACTTGCCTCACAAATCGTCCAAAATTCCACCTTTTTCCTTCACAAAAAAAAAACAAAACAAGCCTTTCGGCCCTGGAGAAGACTTCAACACATAACATATCCAATTTATAGCTCCAAACACCGCTTCCTCTATCCAAAACCGTTGACAGAAGTCCAAATTTTTCTCACAATGCAAAAGGCAGTACCTACCCCCAATACGTGCACACTTACTGTCTTCTGTCGGCACATTTTTGGATTTTCAAAAGTAGACCAATTCCAATATACAGACTAACGTCTGATAAATACACATGGGTCAACAACATAATACAATTTTAACACACACAGAATGTAGCTTTTGAAGTAGTCGCAAAGTAATGCTGGTTTAAAAATTTCTTTTAATACAGTTTTGATTATCAAACGTCAACATATGCATTGTTAGAAATAACTATACTGTCACACATATAATTTCCTATTTACTGTCACACATATAATTTCAATTACTAGTACTTTACTCGTTGAGACTTTTATAGTCAAAATAGCCAGTGTAGCGGTTTCAAAGAAAGTTAGTTTATATAATATGTACGCACCCACGTGTATCAGGCGGTAGACATGGAGATCGCTTCCGCGAACTTGTCCGCTAACAGGTCAGGTTGCGCCTTTCATGTCAGGTAGTGATTTGAAAAATATTTGAAATTTGCAGGAATAGCTTCAAAGTGAAGGATAAGTCTGTAGAATTCTCATAAGTTACCTTTTCCAGCTGTAGAATTGACAGAAAAGGAAGAAAACGGCAGTGTTCCCAGATACGATTCTCCATTCAATTACGTGCTGTAGTAAGTGTCCGAACGGACAGTAATGACTAAAATCTCCGATTCTGTCCTTATTAGGTTGCTTCTGGTCTTATCATTTGCAGGGTATGTTAGGCTACCTGTACTTGTTACATACATGCAAAAATCTGATTTTTGATGATTTTTTCGATTTGCTGATTTAGCAAATCACTGATAGTGTCTTTAACAGTATAGAGCTCAGCCCGGAAAAGATAGTAGCTATGGTTAGCATTTACGAGTGTTTTGTATGTAGTATGTAACTGGTTTTACTCATGAAAATAATAAAAACAATTTCATGGCTGGACAAAACAGAAACTATAGGACGACAATTAAAGGGGCATGTTCCGATCGTCTTTGGGACCCCCCTGATTTACCCGGAAGTAGTAGCGAGTTTGATATCAGATGAAAGGCCGATTTTCTCATTGTTGTCCTTGAAATTTGAGCCCTCGAATCATTTTCATCCCAGATATAAACAAAAAAAAACGCCGTTTTAGTGGTTAAACCACTTATTAGCACAATATTGAATAGGGCTTTGGCAACATGAATTATGCGTCTCATCAAAACCGCAAGTGGTTTTCCCACGTACTTGATGGGGGTGTAGGTGCAAGAGCCAGGCTATAATATAAAGTAGAGAAAACCCCAACCCAAATTTTTGAAACATAAATCGGAACAACCACCTTTATTGTAGGTTTCAAAGAAAATTAGTTATATGACGCACGAACGTGTATGGGCGGTATAGCCCCAGGGATCGCTTCCGTGGAACTTGTCGGCTAACAGACAGACAGGTCACGTGGCGCCTTCCGTCAGCCCATTCCAGGCATACGTCACGGTAGATCTCATCCCCGAAAAGTTTATGCATAGTAATTTATATTGTAGTTATATAAACTGTTATATAATAAGCTGAAATACGCTTTCAGTTACATTGTTTTCACGTTTTCTTCGATTTATAGGCTATTATTTATGCATATTGATCTGTAGTTGTTAGTTTGTAGTTATTACTGTCCTGTTTGTAAAAAATGCGTCCGCTTTATATTGGCCCCCTAGTAAAGGTAGAAAATTGACCCGTGTAAAACAAGACAATAAAAAGGTTTGAATTTGAATACTGTTGGAAATCTTAAAAAAAAAATTTCCTGTGTATAAAAGGCCTGACGATCAAAAGAAAATAACGCAGTGCTGTAAAGGATGATCACATTATGACAAAACGTTATTAACACTATTTTAATTTGCGTGGAAATACCATTCCTAAAAGAAGCATATGTATACATTTTCATTGTACATGTGTTCGTTTTGTGTATATGCAATTTCTACAACCAACTTTTGACATTATCATGTAACTATGAATACCTCACCGAATATGGACAAAGTTTCCAATAGTTATCCCTAAAACCATTGCAGGTGTTAATGGTTTTGGTTTTACATGATAGGATTTTCACCGGAAATTCCTCCAAATAACTACCAAAATGGTGGGTAAATCTGTTGCAAAAACAAGGATATAAGTGTAAACGATTTCAAATTACAGTATTGGGCCCAAAAAAGGAACAAATAAGTTTGCTTGGTTTTACGTATCTCAAAAACCCTAAGCACTATGCGGTTTTTTTCAAAAAAGCTTGTGGGCTTCTTTTTACTGCTTTGTAGACCATTATTTCGTTCGGCCTCTTACTGCAGATTCTCTCTTTTTTTCTTATTTTTGTTGATCAGTTTAAAAAAGCACCAATGTTTATAAATTCTTGAAATCCTTGAAAAAAAGAAGAAGAAATGCGGTAAAATGTGAAGTTTACGCCTATGTATATATTTGTTAAGTTGTATCTCATTTCAAGATGTGTACTATCTGTTGTTCTTAAGTCTAAATTATTTTATTAAAAACTGTTCATAAATTTACAAGTCAAGCATTTTAATACAAGTACAGAAACTTCGATTTTAAAACTATTTTGTTTTGTTTTGGAGTTATCTTTTTTGTTTCGTTGCGTTGCAATGTTTCCACAAAAAAAATGCGTGCCAGTGGGAATGTTGGTGTTGATTTCATTTTTGAAGGATTATGGGTAATATAAGCTTGACAAAGACGACTTATCGAAGAATATCTAAGGAACGAATAATTCAATATTTAATACGGGCACAATCCGCTAAGGCTCTAATTAAAAGACAACTCAGTTCCCAAGCCCCCTACCTAAAAATTACCTAAACATTTTTCATGTAGACAAAATTTTCACTACTTTTTATCTTTGTTTTTTTTTCATTGCCTCTTAGAATGCAACAGCTAAGATAACTATTATCCCTTGACTATATAGTCTCATCACATTTGCAATAGGCGGTTTTCCAAAGGAATACACGGGCCACGCTCTTAAAGCATGCATGAAGTTGGCAAGCCGAAAGGAAACCTGAACGCGAAAAGTATTAGCAAATAGCTAGCAATAGGAACATTCAATTATAGTTCGTCACTTATATTTGATAAAAATCTGTTTGTTTGAGAAATGTGTCAATATTTGATCTTATTTGGAATGTTGAGTGTAAAGTTAGAAAAATTTGTTGAAATGTGGATTGTATTTTGTGTCCAATAATGTGTTTGATGAGCAGCGCATTAATTTCTTGCTGTGCGAGTGATTTTTTTTTCTTCCTGAAGTCCGCCCTCAATTGGTAGCTACTGGATCCACTAGTGCAATGGCTACACAAGGGAGTGTGCTTGCACCTCTCCTGTTCAACATACCAACGACCAACATAGGAGTGCAGTCCCCTTTCTTGTTGTGTTTAAGCCGTAAAGCAAAGCATGGCGAAATTGGGTTAAAGATGACCTTAAATGGATAAAGATGTTTAAGAATGAGAAAAATGTATGAGTTTTTTGGGAACCGGTACTCTGTTTACGGCGAATTGAAGAACCCGTCGACACCATTATTTTTTTTTTGCGTGGAAGAACTCGGCCTCCCGCCTCGTATCTTCCACTTAAAATATGGCATCGCCTTGGGTCTCAATTCGTCGTAAAGAGAGTACCGGTCTCCCAAAATCATACCGTATCTCTAATATTTATAACAGTTTAAATAAATATTTAGACGTAGAACAAAAAATAGTACATCGTGAAATGATATCACAACTTTAAAACAAAATACATAGCGTACAAAATTCACATTTTAACCGGCATTTCTTCTTTTTTTCGGATTTCAAGAATTTAATAAACATGTGCTTTTTTAGACTGAATCAACAAATAAAGAAGAAAAAAAGAGAGAAATCTGGCAGTAAAGAGGCCGAACGAAATAAATGGTCTACAAAGCAGTAAAAAGCACACAGCTTTTTTTTGACAAAAACGCATAGTGCTTAGGGTTTTGAGATCGTAAAACCAAGACAACTTATTTTCCCTTTTTTGGGCCCAATACGGTAATTTGAAATCGTTTAACATTATATCATTGTTTGCCACAGATTAACCACCATTTGGATTATTTTAGGGCATTTTCCGTGGAAATCCGATCATGTAAAACCAAAAAGACACATTTACATCATCCTGCATGGTTTTTAGATAATCATATTGGAAACTTTGTCCATATTCGGTGATTTCTTAATGAGTTGATCTGCGAAATGTAAAGGTTGGTTTAGAAATTGCATATAAACAAAACGAAAACATGTACAACGAAAATGTATACATATGCTTCTTTTACTATGAATTGTAGTTCCATCGCAAATAAATAGTGTTGAATTACGTTTTTGTCATAATGGAATCATCATTTACATCACGGCGTTATTTTCTTTTTGAGCGTCAGGCCTTTTTATACACAGGAAATTTTTTTTTTAAAGATTTCCAAACAGTATTCAAATCCTAAACACTTTTAATTGGTATTGTACACTGGTCCATATGGTTCTACCTAATAGGCCCATATAGAAGCGGACGCCATTTGAGTTACAAACAGGACAGTAATAACTACACAAATATGCATAAAATAATCGCTATTCGAAAGAAAAGTGAAAAACTGTAACGGAACGCAGTATTTCAGCTATTAATACCATTTATACTACATATAAAATTAATATGCATAACTTTTCGGGGATGAGATCTACCGTGAAGAATGCCTGGAATGGGCTGATCGAAGGCGCAACGTGACCTATCTGTTAGGGGCCGACAAGTTCACGGAAGCGATCCCTGGTCTATACCGCCATACACGTGCGTGCGTACATTAACTAATTTTCTTGGAAACCACAATTAAAGGTGGTTGTTCCGATTTTATTGTATTGTGTTCTCTACTTGACATTAGAGCCGGGCTTGCACATAACACCCATCCGTACCGTGGGAAACAAACTTGCGGGTTTTGATGCTAGACCATAATTCATGTTGCAAAGCCCTATTCAATATTGTGCTAATACAAGTGGTTAACCACTAAAACGGCGTTTTTTTTTTTTGGTTTTTTTTTTGTTTATATCTGGGAATGAAATGGATTCGAGGCCAATTTCAGGACTACAATGAAAAAATCCGCGGCCTTTCTCTGATATCACATCGATACTACTGTTCCGGGTAAACAGGGGCCCCAAGAGATCGGAAATGCCGCCCCTTTAACTTTTCGTCCCTATAGTTTCTGTTTGGGTCCACCATTAAATTGCTTTATTATTTTCATGAGTAACCAGTTACATACTCACATACAAAACACTCGTAAATGCTATCCATAGTCTAATATCTTTCCAGGCTGAGCTCTATACTGTTAAAGTATAACCTGACATTGTCAAGGCGCAACCTGACCCTGTTAGCGGTCAACTTCCCCGCGGAGCGATCTCCATTCTACCGCCTGATACACGTGGGTGCGTACATATTATATAAACCTAACTTTCTTTGAAACCGCCTACACAACTGGCTACATTTTTGCTATAAAAGTCTCAACGATTAAAGTACTAGTAATTGAAATTATATTTGTTACAGAAATAGTAAATGTATATGTGTACATTAATATTATTTCTAACAATGCATATGTTGACGTTTGGTAATCAAATGTATTAAAAAGAAATTTTTAAAACCAGCATCACTTTTCGACTACTTCAAATTCAAAAGCTACATTCTGGTGTGTTAAAATTGTATTAGGTTGTTGACCCATTGTGTATTTATCATACGTTAGTCTGTATAATTGGAAATTGGTCCTACTTTTGAAAATCCAAAAAGGACAGAAGACATTAAAAGTTGCACTTATTGGGGGTAGTACTGCCTTGTTGCCATTGTGAGAAAAATTTGACTTCTGTCAACGGTTTTTGGATAGAGACCGGTGTTTTGAGCTATAAATTGGATATGTTATGTTTTTGAATTTTCTCCAGGGCCGAAAATGGGCTTGTTTTGTTTTTTTGTGAACGGAAAAAGGTGGAAATTTTGGACGATTGGGTGGTGTGAGGCATAGTTTCAAGAAATGAGTACATCTAGAGACTTGACAATGTGGAATCTTCATTTCCTAAATGGGGGGGGGGTAATCATATTGAGAAACATATAATGAGGGTGCTCGGAGAGAGAGATGGGTTTAAATAAAATATAAACTATTGGGACTCTGAAGGCATTTGGGGATGCTTTATACACCGAACATTTTAGAGGTATTACTGAAGAAGAATATCAGTTGTATGAATTTTTTATTGGACCAAATTTACCACCTTTTTTGGCAAGATAGTTCAAACGTGCATATGGACTAATAATGGTTTGAAGAATCAATGAAACAATCATATCCCCTAATACATTGTGTCACATTATCCAAACAAAGGATGGTAAACTAGTGTAACATCACAATTTGTGCATGCAGTTCGAGGTCTCATCTACTTGTGGTTCTGGGAAATGGTGAATAATATTAAATATTCTAATCTCATCAAGCTTATCACCCTTAATTTGTGGCGTCTTAATGCTTTTCAGAACATCAAGTCATGACATCCATATCCCATATACACATGCAATTATCCCCGTATACAACAAGGCATCTAGCAGAATAACAGATGTGACCTCAAGGTCCTATGTGTTATGGAATGATCGTATTGCTAATAATTATAATTTGTCTTTTAATAGGGCCCTTAGATTAGAACAAATGGAGGAAACTTTGAGAACTTTGAACTAAACTTTTGGCCAATTCGCTGCGGAAAAAAGGAGAGGGTCCACATTCTAACATGGCGGGCAACATGGCGACCTCCTGGGTCAACAGTCAGCCTCCAGGGAAAACCACATGGCGAGTTCGAATCTTTTATAATAATAGATACATCAACTCCTGATCAACCACCCCCCATCATACGCAAAACACATCCACCCTCATTAGCAAACGTATATCTGATTTTACTTCCAATGAAGAGGTTTTTAATAAAGCACCCAACATACAACCAGGCCTTCAAACAAATTGTTTTACAAAAGCATATCACATACAAAAACACCACCCACCCTCGCAACACACAAAAACAACACCAGAACAAAGAAGATTGTCAAAATATAACTATTTAGGTTTATATGTTCTTAATTGGTTCCTGTAGAGCAGATACACTCTGCATTTATTCCAAAATGCATGTCATTAACTATATGTCGCGGAGATGTTATCTAAAGGTCTAAAATTACAAAAAAAAAAAAAAAATGAACTTAAGTCCCGGAAAACGAAGCAAAAACGCTAAAAAACAAAATCTTGAGTTCCTAGAACCCCCCCCCCGCCGGCAATTAATTGTTAAAGGCTGACTCCAAGATGTCTCGATGAGGACGCCTTAAAACAAATCGTGTTTTTTGCATATCATAATGCTTGCCCATACTAATCACTGTTTGACATACTAAGCTCAAATCGAAGTTTTACATATAGAAAATCATCACACGCTTTTGTTATAAAATTTCCGATTCCGGAAATGTTGTAATAGGCTACACGTATCCTAATTCCATTCATTATCCTGTGCATAAATGTTTACTTGCAAGTGAAACGAAAAAAAATCCGATCGATCTCCAACTTTTATGTTACTATAATTAGCTCTAGATGACTATTTTTAAATTCTACACGCAAAATTATATTTAGAAATCTCTGAGGAGTCAGCCTTTAATGTGCATATAGCCAGACCTGTTAATTTTACCCGTCTTTCTACATGTGTTTTCCAGAGGGTGTTTTGAGGCCATCCCCACAATGCACCAGTTTTGGGAATTTCATTCACCTCAATAAGGTCATGTGATCACAATAAAATCCTAGTCTCCCACAGAAAAACCCAGACTTTAACTCTCTTTAGCCCACCAAGCGTTAGTAATTAGGTTTAGGGCGTTTTTGCATGATTTGAATGTCTTGTGTTCTTAAACTTTTTGGAAGAACCACTTTTCATCCTTAAGTACTGACATGGCTTCTACAGTACGGTTATAGGCACATGGCAATGCATCATGGGTTGATTCACAACCCCTCTATGTGGTTTCCAGTCCCACTGATGTGCATTTTAAAAAGGGGCAACGAGACCTTTTCACATATCAGGGAAAAATCACAGGGTGGCCCTAACAAATCGACAGTACTATTTTTGCTCTGATGTAAAAGCTTTTGCATGAAAAGTATCCCCCCCCCGTTTTTCTGAAAGGATTAAGCTGAGACATGTTTCTTTGGTACAAAGTTTGAAATTTCTAAGTTAATAGCAATCAAGATCACTTGTTTTCTCTCTTTTAAGGCATTTTTTGTTGACAAATACATAGGCACAAAAATCTATTGAGTGTCTAGTCTATATGGAAAGTACTATTATGACACAAATATTTGGATGGCCCAAAATCTCTCGTTGCACCTTTACGGTCTGCTTGAACTACAGCTCTAATTTTCACACCATGAATATATATCGATAAATGAATATATATATATTAAATCCTCTATAATCCTGCTTTACTTTAGCTCCTTATTTTTGCTTATAATAATGCCAAACATTTTTACAACCCATAAGGGTAAACAATTGTAAATAAGGCAAACAAATTCTTGAAAGTATTTAATTTATTAATCTTTCCCTGGAATTATATAGCAGAATAACAGATGTGATCATCAAGGGTCCCATTATGGTGTTAGGATATGGTGATACATACATTATAATTTGTCTTTTCTATGGGCCCTTTAGAATTAGAAAACAAGGAGGAAACTTGGAGACACTTGTGAATGAAAACTTGGCACAAATTCAGCTGAGGAAAAAAGGGAGAGGGTACACCATTTACATGGCGGTCAACATGGCGACCTCCGGGTTCAAACATGTCAGCCTCCAGGGAAAACAACATGGCGAAGTTAGATCTTTATAGTATAGATACATCAACTCCTGATCAAACCACCCAATCAGTATCAAACACATCCAACTTCATTAGCAAAACGTAATATCTGATGTATCTTCCAATTGAAGAGGTTTTATAAAGGCCAGCCCCAAAAATACAACCAGGCCTTCAAGCCATTGTGTACAAAGATCATATCACATACAACAAAACCACCACCTCGCAACACACAAAAACAAACAGAAATAATAGGAAGATTGTCAAAATAGAATATGTTAGGTTATATGTTCTAAATTGGTTCCTTAGAGCAGAATACAAATCTGCATGTATTCCAAAATGAATGTCATTAAACTATATGTCGCGGAGATGTGTATATAATGTCTAAATTACAAAAAAATGAACGATTGTACGGAGAAAAGTACAAAAACTCGAAAAAAACAAATCTTGCAGTTCTGAACCCAGCCCCCCCCCCGGCAATTAGTGGTTAAAGGCTGACCTCCAAGATTTCTCGATGAGGGACGCACTTAAAACAAATCGTGTTTTTTGTATAATAATTCTGCCCACTAATAATCACTGTTTTGAAATAACAAGCTCAATCGAAGTTTACATATAGAAATCACAGCTTGTTATAAAAATTCCGATCCGTGAAATTTTGTATAGGCCTACACGTTCCTATGCCATTATATACTGTGCATAAATGTTTACTGCATGAAAACGAAAAAATTCCGATTCATCTCCAACTTTTTAGGTAACTATAATTAGTTCTAGATGACGAGTTTAATTACTACCCCAAAAATTATATTAGAAATCTCTGATGTCAGCAGTAATGTGCTATATAAGACAATTTAATTTTAGCCCGCTCCCCCCTTTCTACATGGTTTCCAGAGGGTGTTTTGAGTCAATTCCACAATGCACCAGTTTGGGGAATTTCAACTCAATAAGTCATGATCACCTAAAAATCCTATTCTTACCACATAAAAACCCAGACTTTACACTCATTGTCGACCACAAAGCGTTAGTACTATTTTAGGGCAGGTTTTTGATGATTTGGAAATGTCTTGTGGTTCTTAAACTTTTGGAACCACTTTCATCCTTAAGTACTGACATGGCTTAGTACAGTACGGTATAGGAACAGTGCAATGCATTCATGGGGATTGATTCAAAACACACTCTGATTGCGGGTTCTAGTCCCACTGATGTAGCATTTAAAGGTGTAACGAGACATTTCACATATCAGGTGTCCCTAAAAAATCGAAAGTACTGATTTTTGCTCTGATGTAAAGCTTTGCATGAAAAGTATCCCCGTCTGAAAGGATTAAGCTGAGAAATGTTTCTTTGGTACAAAAGTTGTGAAATTTCTAATTTCATAGCAAATCAAGATCACTTGTTTTCTCTCTTTTAAGGCATTTTTGTTGACAAATACAAGGCACAAAATCTATTGAGTGTCTAGTCTATATGGAAATACTATTATGACACAATATTTGGATGCCTCAAAATCTCTCGTTGCACCTTTAAGACTTGCTTGACTACAGCTCTAATTTTTAACACCACTGAATATATATCGATAAATTAATATATATATATTAAATCTCTATATCCTGCTTACGTTAGCTCCTTATTTGTTGCTTATAATATATGCAAACAATTTTTACACCCATAAGGGTAAACAATTAAACAAAGGCAAACAAATTCTTGAAAGTATTTATTTATTAATCTTTCCCTGGAGATTGCCAGCGCACGAAAGTGTTGAAAAAAAAAAAACATGTGCGCTTGGCCGGAAAACCCCATGTGCGCTTGGCCGGATTCAAACCTAACACCTATAGATGATATCTATCGCTCTTCTACCAACCCTGCTTGATAGCTCAGTTGGTTAGAGCGTCGTGCATGTAATACGAAGGTCGCCGGTTCGAATCCAGCCAAGCACACATGGGGTTTTTTTTTTTCAACACTATCGTGCGCTGGCAATCTCCAGGGAAAGATTAATAAATATATACATCCTTGTCTACCTGGAGAACTAAGTAGTTTAAATTTCAAATTCTTGAAAGCTTAAACAGGCCTGTGAAATTTCTATAATATTTAGCACAAAGGCCTACATATCCAGGAACCGCTGTTATAGCGCCCCTCGCAGTGTGGGGATAGCATCGTTATGATAATGATGACTTGGGTAGACAAGTGAACGTCCTACAGGATTGCTCTTTATTGTAACGCATACGGAAAGTTATATCCAACAAATCGCGATTTCATCATCTTAAAAACAGAAAAAAGGAAAAGAGAAAACAGTACTTATCAGATAAACATAGCTTACTATCTTATATTTTATCTTCTTTAAAGACACTATCATCAGAGGCGGACTGGGTAGTCAATCCGGCCTTGGAAAAAATTGACGTTACCGGCCCCGGGCCATGAGCATATGAAAATCATAGGACCTATGTAATATAAAACAAAACAAGCAAAAATAAACTACAATAAACATTATTGATGATCGAACATTCCCAATCTTAAAGGTAGATTATCCCCCCCGTCCTCTATGAGGTTAATACCCGGCTCTTAAGACCCCATTTTTCAGAATTGTTGTTACCAAAGACCCCATATTTTCGAAAATTTTACCACTGTCAACAAAAGACTACTACTTTGAGGAAAATTGTGAAAAGCTTCACCCAAAGACTTTTTATTTATTTTTTTCCAAAAATTTCACCCAAAGACCCCATTTTGGGGGAAAATTTAGCAAATTACCACCAGAAAAATTGTCTACCTGAGCCATTTTTTGGGGGGGTTGTGGTTGCCACTCCCTGTGATTTTCCTTACTAAGCATCAAATTCCTATAAATTTTATTACCACAGGAAAGCTTATAGTTTCGTCTTTCTATTGGTATCGAAATACGTACCAACATTCCCACTATGATGTCACTATGACGTCATCAGTTGAGGAAAGTATGGAAATACTGGATATGGGGTGGAAAATTGATATTTCCCAATTTTTCTAGCCCTATTATAGCACTAAAACGCTCATGAGAATATAAAACTAGTCATTTTCCCATGAAAATCGGATGTTCTTCTTTCCCAATTCTAAACTCTGTGTCAATTGAAATTGTTTAACTGGTATACAAACTTTAATACGTCATTCTGACGGTATCAATAGGCTCAGTCACACAGCCGATTTTTTTGCAAGAAAACCACTTCCAGACTGCTCCAGACTGGTGCCGATTGACATGTCAGTACTTAAGGATAAATTTGTTCCAAAAGTTCAAGAACCTCAAGACATTTCATGCATGGTCATGCAAAAATTTCCCTAAGTACTAACGCTTTGTGGGCTAAAATGAGCATAAAAGTCAGGGTTTTTATGTGTCAGTTATGAATAGGATTTTTGTTGGATCACATGACCCTATTGAGGAAAAATTTCCCAAAACTGGTGCATTGTGGGATTGACTCAATACACCTTCTGCCCTGTACCTAACCTATGGATGTTCGTTTTTGCGTGAAAACTAGCGTAAAATGTCAGTTGACAATTGCATTAAATAATTTGGTACCAGAAAAGGGGGTTTTAGCAAGACGGAAAAAAATTGAAGGGGTTGGTTTCGGTAGAAGAGGCTTAAACACATTTCGTTTTCTAACCTTTATAAAGGACACTGCTCCATTTCATTCTTAATTTTGAGCCAAATCCGGAGTCATATTGCTCTAGCCATTTGGATGTTAACAAAATGTGTATCAAAATGGTCCATAGATCTAAATTCCATGATTTCATCAAAGGTGGCTTGTAGAGGCTACTTTAAAGTACATAATATGCAAATGTTTGTTTCTCGTGTTTCGCCGCATTTTTTTTTTCTAAAAGCAGGGCCCAGATATTTTGTCTACCGGACCCGAACCAACTCTCGACGGCCCTGATTAGTGGTGGCAATGACGGTGCTGATTTAAGAGTATAAAGAACATGCCAAATAAAACACTTTTTGCAAGTCAGCAAGTCAGGTCCGGTTTCTTTTTAGGGCCTGCTACTGGTATCCTGGTAACCAGTACTACCTGTCCCAGGGCCGAGTTGTCGGCGGCTAAACCGGCACCCCCATCAAATTTCTAAGGAATCTGATGAGGAGGGTAGCTGGTTATACCCTGGTAGATTGAAAAAGAAGATCTACCTACAAGGGCGTCAGCTCTGGAAAGCTTGGCGGCCATCCAGCACATGCTGCCTTGTATGGTGGGCATAGTTGCCCAAAAGGCTAGGCCCACCGCCGAAACTGTGGATTGGCGTCAGGAAGGCATCCGGTCAATTATCTTTTGCTCCAATAAATCCTCACGCAGCAGTATTGCTGAGTGTGAGGTATATCCGGCCACCCCCATTACGGGGACAAAACCGGGTTTAAAACTTTGGTTTAACTAACTAACTAACTGAATGATTTTGTTAGAGGACCCTCCTTGTTTTGGCTAGTTCTCTGTCACTAGGGCTTCGTAATTTTAGATAACAGTTGAATCCAAGTGCTTTTCAACACATATAGCTAGAGTTTCAGCCCCTACCTTTCCACAAATGAAAAGTACTATAGTGGATTCAAAGCGTTTTGAAGGCAACTTGCTAAATAGAGTAGATAGAGCTGCAACTCTCTACTCGATCCTATGGGCTGCTAGCGGCACATTGCTTGTAACTCTCTTAGATACAAAAGCCGATCCAAATCGCTAAGGCTTGAGCCTCCTACTTATACCCATATTCAAGGTTTCAGCTTAGTTGGTTCCAAGGAGTTAACACGTAATTTACTTTTACGACGGCCCTCCTCAAAAGCAGTTGAAATCACTTATAGTCTTGTAAATACTTTTACCATATAAACTCGTTTGTCTTTTTTCCTATATTTTTATTTCTTTCTGTTTTCTTTCCTTACTTCTCTTAACTTAAATAATGCAGTCATTTGACCCAGTCGAAGTTGTTCTGCAAGAAATTTGGGCAAGTAAATGTTGCTTGCAATCAATATTGTATTTGTCATTCATTGCCAGTCTTGTGGTTAACCAACTCCTCATCTTTGTAAAATGGCTTCTGCGGGTTACTTGATTGTTGGGGTCATGCATATCTTAAAACTATTGACTCTATCTTTATGGACTTTTCATGAATATTAACTAACAGTTCCATCTTACCTTACAACAAAGAATAAGTAGTCACGTGCTTTTGTTCAAAATTTATGGCGCTTGCCACCAAGTGTTGCGTTTGTTTTGGGACACACGTTATATTAATGTCAATTTTAGGTTTATTATTATGTTTATTTTTAAAAATCATATAATTAGTGTTTTTTTATGTTTAGAGAAAATTTATTTAATATAAACCAGTTAGATATTTGTCTAATTTCAATGTTAAATATTTCCTCACGTTTAAGCGGGTCTGAATGGGAAAATAAAATATTCGTGTCATATGCAAATACAATAAACGTGAGAATTTTAGAACAGAGAGATAAATCATTTATGTAAAGTAGGAATAAGAGAGGACAGTATAGATCCCTGCGGAACTCCGCATGTGATGCTGACAGGGTCAGAAATGGTGTTGTTGTAGATCACTCGTTGATATCTGCCGGTCAGGTAGCTTCGTTGGCAAGGCCTCTAATACCATAATCATAAAGTTTGAATAAAAGAATTTCGTGGTTGATGGTATTGTTATCAAAAGGACATCGCCGGATAAGGCATAGACAAATAAGATTGTCTATGGGATAAGGAATGAATGACGCCCTCTATAGTTTTCATAAGAACGGATGAGTTTGAAACGTACCACATCATAAAGCCACATGCTCAAAGTTTACCCTTTGCTTGTTTTCAAAACCTTCAACTTTATATTCATTCCCCAAAAGTCGCTTTTTAAAAAAAATGTATAATACAGGCTTCAATGGGTAATTGAAATTTCCAAATATGAACCCTTCCCCCCGAGAACCACAATGCCGCTTTGCAAGGACGTGCGCTGTATTATTTAGCAACATATATGTGAGTGGCATTCTGGTTCCTGAGGGGGGAGACCTTATTTTTGCATTTTTGTTTTCTGGGGGGTCTGAACACTAAATGGAATAGCAAAAAAAAAAACCTATTGCAGATACCTTACCACATACACGAGGTAAGGCATGCTAATCTACCAAGGGCTCAGTTCAGTAGCCTTGGATGGGCACATGTTAACAACAGCTGACCATATGTGTTCTAAGTATCATATATGATACCAAAATACAGAGGGTGTATTTGCTCAATATAATTGTAAATGAAAGCTATTGAACTGCGCCATGGCATTTGAGATAGCGAGTTAACTTGCTCATGATTTTTGGAGACGACGGTAAAAAAATGGGGCAGCGAGCCGATTTCTTTTTTGAGAAAAAAAGTCCACTTCTGGCAAATCCGCACCCCCAAATAAATTCCTGGCTACGGGCCTGTAAAATTAACACTTAAAGTGACAGGAGGAGATTTTTTTATGATACGAAGTTCTCTCAATTGCACAGGCATCGATTGTATACCACCTACCAGAACGTTCCGCAGGTTTATTGGGGCCACAATAACAAAAGAAAACACAAACCCTTTTTTTTACTTGCCTGACTATCGTATTTTCCCCATAAACACCGTGCTTTGACTTTCTGTCGTACACGACAAAGTACTAAATCATTATATTATTACATAAAGCACGGCGTATCCTGCTTTATTCACTTCAGGTGTGATCTAATACATTGAAACTTCCAAATATGCAAAAACCCGGTTCGAAAAAATTGGGGGCGCTTCATTCTGAAAAATCTCCTCATTCTCTTTAATGACCGGGGGGTGGGTGTCGCTATACGGACTCTCAAATTTTTCGCGCGCCAGCTTTACGCGTGGGATTTTTTTGTAATTGTCTGACATTTAATGCGCATCTATATACCAAAAAAATTAAAAGTCGGCCACGCCGTTAATTAATTCATTAGTGAGGGTCCCATTGAGCACCCCACCCCTTCGGCACTAACGGAAATCATCTGAGATTTTGAAAATCAAAGAACCAAAGCTATTTTTTGCTGATATATGTTCAACTTACAATGTAAATAAAACATTTTAATAACATTAAAAACAATTAACCCTTTATGTGCTGAAAACAAACAATTCATCGTGGACGGGCCTAACCGTTACTGTACAAACCTATGGGAAAATGACGTTGTATTTTGCAAACACCCGTAAAAATATACAGGATTCCCTAAAACTGCAAATTTTATGTTAAAATATATTGCAATTTGAGTCTTCCTAGAATAGTTAAGTCAACATAAAATAACACACACACGAAAAGTGAGTCAATTGCGTAAAAGTCGTCAATTTTGTCCGTATAGTGAAACACTGCCTCAAAATATACGATGAGTCACATTGACTCATTTTTGGACAAAGTGTTTCACTATACGGACAAGTGACTCACTTTTTGCTGTGTGTGAAGTTTTCAAAAAGTTTGAGTTAAGCGCAAGGCGTATTTGAATTTTCCGTCTTTTTGCCCAATTTTTGCGTGTTTTGAAAACAACTTGCCACTAATTTGCAGCTGCGCTGCTATAACCCCTTTAATGTCAAAAAATGCCCTCAATTGAAACCCACACAAAAGAAAGTTAGTTGCACCCTGTATATTCCAGTTTTCATCAAATGTTGAATTGATGCAGGAAACTGGTAAGTGTTACACAGATCTAATCTTCAGAAAATTATGAATCAACAATTCTGATGATGGACCACCAGTTAAATTTTAAAACTTTTGATATGATGTGTACTTTTTGGGAAACCGCTCTCGCAGTCCAATTTTAAGCTAAAACTGCAATATCGAGAAAACGAAAAGTCGTGGTGAGATGGAAGTTAATTTGCATAGAATGATTCCTTGCATGCCAAAACATGAGTATTGCCACCAAAATAAAAGTGATTAAACAAAAGCTTATTGGCGGCCAATTTGGATTTTTCGTTGGGGCACCATGCATGGCTTTCGCACTTTTTTCATTTTTTCTTTGAAAGTGGGATCAACGTGATTAAAGTCCTCAAATGAGCCTGTGTTCGGGTGATCTGAATCATTGATCTTCTATAGCCCACCTCTATTGGCATTTGTACCCCAGTGGCGTTCCAAAAAAGGGGGGGGGGGCAGGAGAGCGACCCCCCACGGCACCAGAGGTGGGGAATCTTGCCCCCCCCCCCCCCTTGCCATCCACTGAAAAAAGCTGGGTACGCCCACTGTCTGTACCTCTTTATTCCGGAAATTCAAGATTTTGACCCCCAGTTTTAAAAGTTAGTGCAACCTCTGGTTGGGATCACGAAATACACCTTTAAGACCCTATACATTCAGAGACAAATTCAGTTCCCAATCCCCCAAGTTCGTAAATCGGGGCTGCACATCCCTACCTAAAAAAGTTGTACGTCTGCCGCGGCTTGTGACCTTAGGAGTCTGTTTGACTTTTCTACTTCACACAGCTGGGTTTCTAAAAGTTTAATATGCGTCTTCCTTGTTGTCCTTTTCTAATTTTGGGATGGTTTTCTGTTGTACTTCATCACCATCTAGCTTTGTCATTGTCTTTTCCTTTCTGTGCTGCTATCTGTTGGGTTTTTTGAGTTTCATAAGCCTTTGTAGCAGCATTTTGCCTATTCTTATCAGGCAGTAAGTCAGGTTCCCTGTTACTACAGGCAGTGTTGTTATCGAGTTTTTCAGTGGATTGTTTCTGTTGATCAGTTATCACGCCCAATCTAATGCTCCTCTTTCATTGGTCATTAAAGGTCCATGGCCCGATCGCTAATAGCCTCGTCCCCAGAAGCCCCAGATTTTACCGGAAATGGTCAACATTTTGGTATCAGAAGAAAGCTACTATTTTTCTCATTAGTCATTTACGCTGTGAGATCTTAGAGCCAAAGGGTATTTGGTTTGGAAGTTATGAGCGAAACTGTGCCCCATTTTGGTCGACCAATATTAATTTTACACAGTACTCTATGTGGCTTACAAAATCACATTTTTAGCTCTCGCATCAAAACGGATTGAAATGTCGGCGCGAAACTTTACAGATGTGGCTTTGTTGTGAAGGCCAATTTATTAAGATGAAAACTTCATATCCTTAAATCGGGCCATCCCCCTTCAACATCATTTCCCTGCATTTCACTAGATGATCCACAGTGAACTTTATTGATTTCACTAATCCTCAGAGGTGAGTACTCAGGAAATCAGTTTTAAATGGTGGAGCAGATGACATTGACCGAGTACCGGAGTTCTGCTTACTAGTATTACTCACATGTATGCGAGTTGAGTTACTGTGTTCCGAAACTGAGATTTGCATGCTTCACACTATCACTCACTTTGACATCCTCACCGGAGGTCATATGGTTAGCACTATTACTTGCAATTAAGCTTTCACTCCCTGAGGTGTCAGCTCTCACGTGCAAGTTGACTTTCGTGGTTACAGTTGGGTGAGCTAATACCAGGCCCGTACGCATAATTCCACAAAAGGGAAAAAGGTCCACTTTTTATGATTGTTTTGATAAAAAGGTCCAAAATTTAGAGAAAATATGGTCCGATTTTCATGAAAACGGTGCATTTCCAGAAATGTTGTGTCTTTGGTTAATAAGTCTTTTCAACAATGCTTTATTGGAACAAAACGGTAACATTTTGATAGGGGCCGTTGAGCTGCATTTGGGCATATATGGTTTGCCATGCTTCCCGTGTTCTTTTCTATGAGATATTTGCCTTCAAACATCGAAAAATAGGAGAAAATCGATGTCCGAAACACAAATCAAAATTATAAAAAAAATTAAAAAATACTTAGCAGCTTGAATTCTTCCGAATATCAATGTTTCTTGTTGTGAAACATGTGTAGAAATTATGTAATGATGTCTTTCCTTGTATTCTCACTTTATTTTTATATTTTTGAAATACAAACATATGTCCGTGAAAACCTTGTTTATTACGTTATCCTTCACAAAGCAGTTCCTAAGTTTGGTAAAACTTCTACTAAGATATTGATTGTGCATCTTATTTCAAGGTAAACATAATGCGGCAGTTGGAAACAGTGTTTTCTTCAGTTCACAATGACTATTAAAAAGTCTAAGAAATGTTGAACTTTGTAAAAAATGTGACCTTTTTAAGGAAGTGTATTACGTTATCCACATTTCTCAGCAACCAAACAAGCTATTTGAATATTGATCAAGAGTAGCATAGATACTTATTTTCCGACCTCAAAAATTATATAAAACTTTCAATCAGATACATCTTAGTCAATGGGAGATGTGAAAAATGGTCAAAAATGTTTACTACGTTATTGTGTATTACGTTATCGTTTATTACGTTGAATGTGTTTTAGTTAACATTATCAACTATAATTGGCCATAGAATGATATGATGTCAATTAAATGTACCTTTAGAATAAATTAGTAAAAGGTATCTTAATATTTGTTTATTATAAAGTCTAATTTTCAGGCAAAATTCAATACTCAAGGATAACGTACGTAATAAACTAAACAAATTGGAGCATATTTCTTGAGTTCAATTAGCTACTCAAACTTTAACTTCGTACAAATAAAAATTGTTTCCAGCAACCTCTCTGATAGTGTCATCAGTTGGCATATTTTGTTGATTTAAAATTTTGATAACGTAATAAACCCTATTCTTTTGCTGTACAAAATGTTTGTGTGCATACTGTGCAGAAACGTAAGAAGTGTTGTTGACAATATTATTTTTCCCGTAATAGGTATTGAATACTTAAATGTTTAAAACATAAAACATACAGTTTTTGAGACAATTTTTTTGGGTGTGTCTTACCTCCGAAATGCACCGTTTTCATGAAAATCGACCATATAACAAAAAGTCCACTTTTTGGTGAAGAGATGGTCAAAACATCCAAAAATTGACCATTTTAGGGGTGTAGGTCCATTTTTCCAAAAAAAGTCCACTTTTTCGAAGATCACCTCCGTAAAAAAATCCTGCGTACGGGCCTGGCTAATACTAGAAGATTTGACTTCCTTTGTTGATACTTCACCGATACTCGATTAACTTTTACATAATCTACAAGTATACCTCAACTCAGTTTCAAAGAGTTTGTTGGCTAACTCAATATATAGATATTCCCTCACGGGTGTTTCCATAAGGTGACACCCTAATTCTTTCTGACATTTCCTTATGAATTCGGAAACCTTAACGGAATAAACCACATAAACCGTGTGGTTTATTCCGTTAAGGTTTCCGAATTCATAAGGGTGTCAGAAAGAAGGGTGTCACCTTATGGAAACACCCGAGTATTCACTCGTCGTGTTGGACCGGAACTCATCATTTGTTAACTGACCCTATTTAACTCAGCAGTAGGGTCACAACTGTAACTTAGAAGTCCACACACCTTGAAATTATGATTATATGTCCAATGTCTATTATTAAAGTATAGGTACTACAGACAATGCTCATGTACTAAACGCACGCACTAGTGGTTCGTTTCGTAGGTCTTTCATCTTCAAACCAAAAAATAAGTGAAAGTACAAGCCTGAATCCAAAATATGCGGATGAGAATCAGAAATGGGGTATCATGGTCTCGGGAAGTCCCCGGATAGCGAATACGCCCCCTAGTCGGGGTATTTCACAGGGAGGTAAAACTTACCCCGCGAGGACAACGGCGAATGTGTACAGTTGGTAATACTTGCACCGTTAGAAGGGAGCTCGGACTCAGGGTCAACCATCACGTACCCCTCAACTACAGAAAAGTTGACACCTTTGGTACCGGGTGTCTCAAAAAGGAAACCCTCAAAGCGCACCCTATTTCACGAAAAGTTAAGAATAACCCATACAAATTAATACACAATGAGAAGTGCATTTCATAGGTTTCGACACCGAAAAAAATCTTTTCAAAAGGACACCTATGGACTGAGTATGGCCGATTGAAAATTTGTACCGCTTTTTCTTTTATCCACGGATTGTTACTGTCTGAGCTGTCTTTAGGTAATACACCTTTTCCAGGCACCATTCTTTGTTATGGTTTCTTTTGTTTTTTACACAAAGATCAGTTCGGATATTGAAAAGGTTAGTTTAAATTATTAGAAATTCAAGATCTTGATCTTCTTTTTCGTGCTGCTCGCCACCCCCCCCCCCCTATTGGTGCCTCTAAGGGGACCATGAAGGACGGATGCACCCCCCCCCCCCCCCCCCCCCGGATTGGCTCTCTTTTCCATTTCAATATCGACGTCTAATATTCTTGTCCGTCGGATGCTTGCAAAGTGCAGCGGTATTCTAATGTCGAAGTTTGGTAAGTTTGCTGGTGTTCCTGTACATTACATTCACTCTTTAATGTTTCCCCCCAGGGCAAAAACGTCGAAGGCAGAGTCAAATCGGGGGACCTTCGCAATTGCAAGCATTCGACGGACAAGATGATTAGAAGTCGAGTACTGGAAATGGAAAAGGAGAACGCAAGCCTGCATCCGTCTTAGGGGCTGCCAACTTGCCCAAGTGGGGGGGGGGGCAAAGCAGCCAGAGTAAAGACGAATGAGGCAAATATTGGAATTTCTAATAATTGAACTAAACTTTTCAATATTAGAAGTGACCTTTGTCGCAAAAACAAAAAGACCCCTAAAAAACAGAATGAGCTTGGAGAATGTGTATTGTCTACAGACTACTGACACAGTACAACAATCCGTGGCGTAAAATGGGGAAAAAGCGTCCACAATTTTCAATAGGCCATAACTTGCTCGATATATGACCTTGGAAGATCTTTTTGGTGACGGAAACCTAATGAAATCCGCTTTCCAGATGTGTATTTATTGTATGGGTTTAATCCTTTCTTTTCGTGAAATAGAGTGCGCTTTGAGGGTTTCCTTTTTTTTTTTTGAGGGGACACCCGGTAGTTAGTAGGCCGATGGACCCTCTAAATCAATGTAGGTAGTGATGCAGTAAACACTTAAGCACAGTATAACAGTCCCATAGGATACCGTGTAGGCCTTTATAACAAAAATTCCGGACCGGAATGGAAATTCATAAACAAACTGTGAGTTCCTATATGAAGAACGCAATGTGTATGGACAAGCATTATGTATAGCAAAAAAGCACGATTTATTTTTTTTTTTTAAATGAATGAGTGCGCCTTAATCGGGAAATCTCTGCGGTCAGTCTAAGTGACCGAGGGGTCTGTACACCGTGTGAGGCCCTCCAAAATTTTTTTCGCGCGGCCGCTTTACGCGTGAGATTTTCGTCGAAAGGTTTGAACGGTTGACTTTTAAATTGCGCTTCTTTTCATACCAAATAATTAAAATCGGCAAGCCGTTAATGAAGTTAATTAGTGAAGGTTCAATGGACACCCCCCCCCCGGGGCACTAACGGAGTCGTCTGAGCTATTTTAAAAAATAAAACCTAACATTTTGGCTGAATATGTGCACATATACATGTAAGTAAACATTATTACTACAATAAAAAATAATTAACCCTGTATGTGCTGAAAACAAACAAGTTCACTGTGGGAACGTGCTAAATCGTAGCAGCGGTTATTGCTAATGCGAAGTTCTGGTAAGTTGCTGTGGTTCATGTACATACACTTACTCTTTAAGTTCCCCCCAGGGCAAAGTCGAGCAGAGTCAAACTCGGGGGACCTCGCAATGAAGGCATCCGACGGACAAGAACTGATTAGAAGTCGATTACTGAAATGGAAAAGGAGAACGCAAAAGCCTGCATCGGTCTTAGGGGCTGCCAACTTGCCCAAGTGGGGGGGGGGGGGGGCAAAGCAGCAGAGTAAAGAAGAATGAGGCAAAATATTGGACTTTCTAATAATTGAAACTAAACTTTTCAATATTAGAAGTGACCTTTGTCGCCAAAAAAACATAAGACCTATAAAAACGAATGAGCTTGGAGACTGTGTATTGTATACAGAATACGACACAGAACAATCCGTGGATAAAATGAAAAAGTGCGTCCAAATTGTCAAATCGCCCTAACTTGCTAATATTGACCTTTTGAAAGATTTTTCGGTGCCGGAAACCTAATGAAATCCGTTTTCCAGATGTGTATTATTGTATGGTTTACTCCTTTCTTTATGAAATAGAGGGGCGCTTTGAGGGTTTCCTTTTTTTTTGGAGACACCCGGTAGTTAGTAGGCCGAGGACCCTATACATCAATGATAGGTAGGTAGTGCAGTAAATATTTATGCACAGTTTAACAGTCCCATAGGATACCGTTGTAGGGCCTATACAAAAATCGGATCCGGAATTTCATAACACAATTGTGATTTTCTATATGAAGAACGGCAATTTGTGTGTATGGACAAGCATATGTATATGCAAAAAAGCACGATTTTTTTTTTTAAATGAGATGACGTGCGCATTCATCGGAAATCTCTGAGTCAGTCTTTACGTGACCGGAGGGGTCTGTTACACCGTGTTATGCCCTCAAAATTTGTTTTCGCGCTCTGGCCCGCTTTACGCGTGAGATTTTCGTCGAAATGTTTGTAACTGTCTGACTTTTAAATGCGCTTCTTTTCATACCAAATAATTAAAATCGGCCAAAGACGTTAATGAGTTAATTAGTGAAGTTCAATGGACCCCCCCCCCCCCCGGGGCCCGGCACTAACGGAAAGTCGTCTGAGGAATATTTTTAAAAAATCAAAACCTAACCATTTTTTGGCTGAAATATGGCACATATCCATGTAAGTAACTTATTACTACAATAAAAAATAATTAACCCTTTATTGCTTAAAACAAAACAATTTCACTGTGGACGTTGCTAAATCGTTACTGTACAAACTCGATGGACAATCAAAGGAAGAGTATTTTGCACACTCTCTTACAAAATTCAACATTGTCTAACTGCGAGTTTTATGTTAAAATATAGTAATTTGGGTTTTCTAGGGTAGATATCAAACATTAAAAAAAGTTTCAAAAAGTTTGATGCAAGTGCGAAGCTCATTCGAATTTTCTGTCTTTTTGCCCAATTTTCGCGTGTTTTGAAAACAATGAATTGCCCCTTATTTGCAGCCCAAATAGTAAATTTCATTTTTATTGATGAAAATGTGTTGCCTTATGACCCTTTACAAGTGGTACAAAGTTTGTACGAAAATTCTGTCGGGAAGTGGTTTCATTAGTACTACTATTTAATATATTTACGTCAATGTTGTTTTAAACGGGAAATCCCGCCTTAAAATAAGTCTATGCGTGATAGGGTTTTATGGCTTGTGTCAGCTGTGTATATAAATATTTTGTAAAATTCCATATAATTTGCTCAAGGGCCAGGTGTGAATTGAATTAATTTGAAATCATGAAGTTCTTTTTTCCCAGGAAGTTGTAATTATACTTTTCTATTAAGTTAAGATTATAATTTGAACAAATGCACGTGGTACTTACAAATACAGGTGCCGATGCGGATTTGAACAAAAAAATCTCTTAGTGACATTTGATTTGCAAAGCATTGTTTCAATTTTTTCCACATATTTTCTTCTAAATGTTTTGATCGAACATACTACAAATTTGTTTTTATTTTCACATGAACAATTGTTACAGGCAATACCGGGCGGCATCCGTCTCCAAACAGTCGCAAAAATCACCATAAACACGTGCTTTCGAAGCTGGAATTTGTACCCCTATATACACTGCAAAAAATAATTACTCCATATAGAGTAAAAAGGGAGATTGCTCTGTAAAAGGAGTAATCTTACTCGAAATTGAGTGAAAACACACTAAAAATGGAGTGAAATTTACTCCATTTTTAGTAAGGTTTTTACTCTTTTATACAGAGCGATCACCTTTTGTACTCCATATTTTTACAGTGTACAAATAGTATGTTCTTCTTCTTCTTATCGTGTCCAAACACTGTGGTTCTCAAATATGATCCAGCCAGAGATGGGTACAACGTCTGGCTGCTTCACTGAATTCCGCAAGGTCCTTGTTTGTACATTGTTGCTCCAGCAGTGGGCAGACCAAGAGGTGTTCCATTGTCTGTGGTGCTGTTCCACAACCACAGGTAGTATCCTGATCTGCTTCCAGATAGCCCCACTTCTGCAAGGAAACCTTAGATCGGTCAGTTCTGGTTCTCAATCTATTGAGGCATCGCCATTCAGCCCTTGAGGAGTCAGCTCCAGGTGGGAGATGCTCACCAGGTTCAATAGTGAGCATACAATAGGTACAAATAGTATCGATAGCGCAGTTAAATTTTCAGAAATCGTATTTTGAAAACATTTCTGATTTTGAACGTGAAATAAATATTATTACAGAATATTTTCAGCATAAAATATGTAGTGAACAAGAGCGCAATAATACTTTCCAACAAATGATGGCAGAATAACAGCAGGTATCAAAGTGCTTTCAAATTTATTCCGCTCTAACTAGGATACATCACATTTTAATATATTGAAAATTCGGCAGCCAATTATAACGGTGCACAGTACGACTACCCCTAACAGCTCCCCATTTGCACCTGGGTGAAGTGAGACAAGCGAGATAAAGTGCCTTGCCCAGGGACACAACACATTGCCCACAACGGGGCTCGAACTCACAATTTAAACGGTCTGACTATCATGAGTCCTGCGCTTTTCCGCTGGACCACACGTGCTCTATACACAGGACATCTCAATATCTACATAGAACATTCCTCAACGCCATGCTAGAAGACGTTTTAACAAAATTTAAGCTATGATATCCAGTTTCCTAAATCTAAATATTACTTTATTGCACCAATCTAACGAAAATAATAAACTGAACATACACTCTAAATTTTGCAATGGATAAGGTAGTTGTGTACAAAATGTTGATCCTATTTGTTGCATCTACTGTTATATGTAACCAAAATAACTTTAAAGGAACATGTCCATGTAGACTGGCGAATAAGTCATAGTAAGTTTAACGGAGACCCAATAAAGCTTTACTCAAAATGAAAGTAATATTTTTCCACTTCTTTTTAATTTGAATCTGTGGATTTTATTTTACCATAAAGTTTGGTTAATGGAACATATTGCCTGAAAAAAAAAACAATTGTTCATTTTGGTTCAAGGGCTCGTCAAGGATATGGTCCACTGAACACTAAGTCAGCAAACGACTTGTCCACGGAGCTACCTTTTTCTTAAAGCATGGAAATCGCAATTGCCCAAAGCGAGCTTATCTTGCCCCCCCCCCAACCACCCATCCCGACACAGACAGCACAACTGAAGACTTATCCATGAGGAATGATAAGTACACATAAAATTGTTTTGTAACCGGGCTTTTCAAACCTGAAATCATAGCATGCAGTTGTGCTAACATCAGTTACTGTCTTGTGCAGGGCAGGGGGGACGGCACGATCTGCTCGATTGGCCAATTGGAGATTTCCACGACAATCAAAGATGATATCCGTGGCAAGTGTTTTGCTGACTTATTGTTCAGTGGACCATATCTTGAGAACCACTAACAAAATGAACAATTTTTGTCAGGCAGGATGCTCAATTACCCAGTCTTATGTTAAAATAACATCCACAGATATCAATAAAAGGGAAAAATATCACTTTAAGTTTGGGTAAGTTTTTATTCGGTCACCATGTACCAAAGACCTTGTTCATTGGGTCAAAACGGGAGGGACATTATGCTTCAGTTCTTATTATACCGATACAAATAATAATAATGGGTATATGCGTGGCATGTGCTTGTAATTTTGCCGATTTCTCGGATATCGCAGAGCAGCTAAAATTCCTCAGATATCATCGAGAGGTGGTTCATTTGAGGCCACGAAAAATCTCCAGGACGACCACGATTGAATACCACACGAGATGGTCGCCGACGGCTAATCTGTGTCGCAGAGCCGGGAAAATGCCATCGAGTCGCCTTCGTCGTTTGTGGAGAGACAATATGGATTCAACGTTTCCCACCAAACTGTAAAGGCGGAGATTGCTGCAACATGGTTACCGAGCAAAAACGAATGACCCAAATCTTCCACGCTTAAACCATTCACCATAGAGTTGCTGGACTTCGCTGGCCTAGGGGAGCGCAGTAAATTACAGCTCGGACACTAAGCGAAAGTCGCATCTGGCAGTTACTGTCATTTTCTCTATTCACTGTGCACACAGTGCATTCAATAGGCCTAGACCTGGAAACGCGTCTCTGTGCTTAAGCATAGGACATGAGAAAACTCACGTCGTTGCGTGAAAAGTGCTAAAGGGATTTTCTTCGTAGAAACTTCAATTGTAGAATTTTAATTTTATTATATCAATAAACATATGGGAATTTAATATGGTAGAAACATTCAGAAAAATCCGAAAATGGTAATATATAAAGAGTAGTATTGGTAGGGTATAATGCTAACGCTATGGCAAAAATCACAGTGATTGCTGTGCGATCAAGGGGCGCCTGGAAAACCGGTTAGACCTATGCTCTCGTAGAAGTGACAACCAAGATAATATTATTTTTCTATAAGGTGGGTAATTGGGTGACATACCGGTAAGAAAATATCCAACGACCATTTCAAAATGATTCTAACTGTGTAAAAACAGGCCTACTCGCCCCCCCCCCCCCCCCAATGTTCATGCACACAGTGTGTGCATGAATCATCATGCCATAGCATGTCATTGATCAGTGATTGGATGGTGCCCTGTGAAGTGGTAATCGTTTACATACGATCAAAATTATGAATGGATTTCAGTCCACAATGTCGAGGCCCGTTTACAGTGGACAACTAACTGCAATATGGTCTTATGGATGAGAGACACAATCTGACTAACAAGAATGGACGACAAGGGTTCGTCGATACATGGTGAGACCCTCCGAGAAGATGACTGATTCAGGAAATCGACTGAAGGTGGTGGCGGCTCAGTTATGGTATGGATGGTAATTCATTATGGAGGAAAAACGTCATGGTGGGCAAGATGGCAAAAACAGGACGCCGTTGTGTACCTGTATATTCTGGAAAACCACGCTGCCAACGCCACCACGCCAAACAGGGCCGCTTAGTGAGACAATTTCTTGAGGCGAGGCAGAGGGGATGGAGCATATACCATGGCCTGCTTGCCCCTGCATGACATTATCTAGCATGCCTGGGATGACTTTAATAGGCCGAGCCATCAATGACAGGGACAATCCTCCTCAAACTCTACAGGAGTTAGCTCAGGCTCTGACCGATGAGGGGGACGCTGCCATGGACATCCTAAACAAACCTTGTGGACATTATGTCGCAACGTATTGACGCACTGATTCATGCCAGTGGTGGCCATACTCGATTTAGTGACGTATTAGAACATTTAAAAAAACAGTTATTGAAAAACGCAGCATGAAAAAACCAAAAATGTGGTATCTGCAAACTGGCTGATGTGAAAAAAATTGTAACAAAATCATTAAACTGCTGTTCAAATACCCCGTTTTCCTTCAGGCTAAGGACGCAGTTCGTAAAGTGTTAATTGTGGACTAAGTTCATGGCGATAAGTCGGAAGAGAATGGTCAATCAAGTAGTGGGCGATATACACCATATATATCATTTAACACTCCACCACTGTCAGAATATTACATAAAAAGTGGTAAAAATATTTTATTCCATCTTTATGAAGCAACAGTGTATTTAACGAATTTGCGCCTTTGAACTTAAGGTTGGTTAGTGCGTGCTCTGCAGTAAAAAAATAGCAATTGTGTCGACAATGGCAACTTTATTCTGATAAAATAATTGAAACTACATTTTTGATTGGGTTACAAATGACAGAAATAACTTCATATATCATAATGAAATAAAGTAAATATTAGAAATATATGAATATTAATGAATATTATTGTTTTCATCTCTTAAGCACACACTTTCAGAGAATAACTAGCTTCTTCTTATCGTGTCCAAACATGTGGTTCTCAAAATAGGATCAAGCCAGGAGGGGTTTACAAAAGTATGGCTGCTTACTGAATTCCGCAAGGCCTTGTCTGTGCTTGTTGCACAGAAGTGGGAGGACCAAGAGATGTTCCAAATGTTCACCTGCTGTTACACAACCACAGGTAGTATCGGTATCCTGATCTGCTTCCCGATAGCCCCACTTCTGCAAGGAAACCTTAGATCGGCCAATTCTGGTGTTCTTCAATCTGTTAAGGCATCGCGTCAGCCCATGGGGAGTCGGCTCCAGGTGGATGATGCTCACAAGGTTCAATACAGTAGATGTTACTGGGTTTGATGGCAAGTCTTTCTTTCCCAGCGACTCTCTTAAAATCCTTGGAGACTGTTTCAAGAGGTTGGGACGTCTCTGGGGCAGTGGCCGAAGGTATCTATAACTAGCTGATCAGAAGCGTTGCGGTGTTTGGAAGGATTGCTTTCTTGTGTGCATTGTGGTCACGTCTGACCAAGAACTTGGTTACCCTATCCAATAACACAATCGTTCGTTCGTCCATCAGTGATGAAGATGGCATGACAGACAAATAATTAAGAAGATAACGAGTTTGTTGGTGCGTATGTGGCTATTGAGGCCAAAAAAATGTCTGTGAGACACAGGGCATTCGATGGAAGGAGTACTGTCCGATTCTGTGGAGTTTTTTTTTTTTTTTTTTGAACTGGCGCTTCTGCCTTTAAGCCTCAGTCTTGCTGATTCTGTGAGATTCTGTGAGATTCTGATGTTTCAGCACCATATTTGATAAGGCGAAGGGAAAGGGGTGGTTGCCACACAAGGATATTTAGGGTGCTTTTTTGAAAATATTATGCACAGTATGGCTCAAAAACTCTATGTTTATGTAAAATGAGGCATTTGCCATCATTTAGAGCTGAAAACCACATGAAAATCCGATATTCCCAACATTTTTAGCGTAAAATTGGATTTTCGCCTATTTTCTGTGGAAAATGTCAATTTTGCCGACTCGTGGACTTGATAACGTCATTGTGACGCCATACTAGGTATGTTGGTACTTATTTTGGTATCAATGGAAAGAGGAGGACCACAGCTATCCACTGGTTTTCATAAACAACTGGTGCTTTATAACGAATTTTCGAGGGGTGGAACCACCCCCCCCCCCTTAGTAATTCCGTGTTATAAAAAAGGCTTGGTAAGACCAGGGTTAATATTTCAAAGAAATAAATCCAATGTCCACGTGCACAATAATTTATTGCAAAGGCGTTGCTAGGTTTATCACACGTGCGCATCAACAAAACACAGGATTGCGAGACGAGCTGAATACGATCAATATAAAATATTGTGACCACTTTATTGTCGGCAGTCTATCCTGGAGCTTCAGCAGTACGATTTTGAAAAGGACAACCGTGAATGTCAACGATGAACTTCTTTGTTTTTTCAATTTTCTTTTTGGCAGTATTTTTGACCGAACGCTACAACGCAGAATATTCTGATGAAGGTTAGGTCGCTCTCTTTTAGTCTATCTTTATCTGCTTTGCTACTTAATCTTTTTAAAATGCGTCAATTCTGTTAACATTTTGTAAAAACAGTAAAAACAGGAAGAGATCCAGGGGGAGGTGGCAGTTTGTGGCAATTTCTGGAACAGAAAAGCAAAGCAGAATTTACAGTGTATCTAGCATGTTTTGCGACACAATTCAAAAACATTCAGATCGGGATTCAGGCATTGTACTTTAGGCTTGTAGTAAGATATTGATCTGGCAAGTGAAAGATGGATTAGCCAGGATTAGCACATATACAATAGCAATGGTCTGTGAGCTGATGACAACATGCTTTTCATGTTTGGTTAATGCTGGCAGTAATGTTGTCAGCATCCTTGTTCCAGAAATTGCCACAATCTGCCACCTCCGCCTGGAACTCTTCCTGTTTTTACTGTTTTTACAGAATGTAAACATTCAAATTGTTTCAAACCTCGTGGAAGTGATTTCAGTTAGGGTCCTTTTCATTATGTCAATTTTTTTCATGCAATTAGGTCCCTCTAACGGAATTAATGATATGATACAGAGTATGTGCGGAGAATATAAAGTAATTATGTCTCTATTTCTTGCTCTCGTTGTTTTGCAAGCATAATTTATTTTATGAAAAATATGAGTGTTTATCGCTTCTTGCCGAGTAAGATAAAGTTCCACTTTCGATTTTTACTTGGAAATTAAAGGGCGACTCAGAGATTTCCCGAGGAGGGCGCCTTCATTTTTACAATTATACATAATGCATGTCTATATATTAATCACTGTGGGAAATAAGTAATCTCAAGTCGAAGTCTTCGTATAGAAAATCCCAACCTTGTTATAAAATCCTATGACACTATTAAACTTACTAATAATATATATTTAACTGCATGAAAACGAAAAATCCGATTCATCTCTAACTTTGGAATTAAAGGCACTATCAGAATCTGCCGCGAAAGAGTCAAATATTTGATATTTGAAGGAATAGCTTATAAGTATCGGATAAGTCTAGAATTCTCGATTTTTTTTTATTTAGCAAATCACTGATAGTGCCTTTAGCAAGTTAGGTGAATATCTTTAGTGCTAGTTGACGTTTTCAAATTTGTACACACAAAAAAAAATGATTTCAAAATCTCTGAGTCAGCCTTTAAGATAATTCATTTGTTTCATTCCTTTTTCTGTATATTTCTTTGTTTTGTCGCCGGGAACTCAGAAAATCACTGGGGTGAAGGTAAAAGTATAAGAAACCTGACAGAGTATGCTGAAACTATGATAGAAGAATTGGAAGAAATAGTGGCTAACAACGATGCAGAGGACATGGTTAAGAAGTACACAGATGACACTGTGTATGTACGCCAAGGGAGTCCTACGGCTTACGGTAGAGAAGGTAGGTCAATTCTTAAGTCTAAATGTTACACACCACTAGCGCTAACTCACTTATGCACATTAGTTTATGGGGAAAAGGGCAACTTTAGCATGTTTCTTTCACATTTAAAACTCTCACAGAGGAAATACAACAATATCACACCAAAGTACAAGCTAGAATCACCAAATAACCAAATTTTGAACATATGATGACCAGAATTGTTTTTAGTTACGAATCACAAAACTCGCCCGACGTCAGACCGCCGGCAACACAAGATTCTCTATAGTCGCCAAAGCTAGTTTGCAAATCGATGTGAAATTGATGAGCGCGGAGTAAATTGCCTCAATTTCACTGTCCACATGCCACTTAGTTTGTGAGAAAGATACCAGTCTATCTACCAACCATGTCAATCATGAAATTCCATTACTTTTCTTAATATAACTAGTGCATTTTCAGACATTTTAAAGCACCCTTTTCAGAATGCCAATGCAAGAAATTAGTCCACTCAAGATTTTGGATCCTTACTGCAAGCCAGTTAGTTGTGTATAACTAAATTGGGCGAAAAAAACAGCCTTATTACAAATCACTGGTTTTGAGAAAGGGTCCTAACACAACAATAAGCCACCCGATTTTCATGAACCAAGCAAAATGCACCATGGATGTAACGGCAATGCTTACTGTATAAACACGCAAATTACAACACTCTCGTTGGTAATGGCCCATACTTTTTTACTATCCTATGTCAGATTATGATTCACGATATATAGTGGTCCGTGGGTTGACTCATATTAAATGAGGCCTAATACATCAGATTATCTAGGCCTACATCCACTGATGGATCAGCTGCAATCGTACTGGTTACGGAGTAGGGCCCCCTAATGAAATACGGAGGACCCTAACCCTAAACCCTCATTCCAAGGGATCCACGTTCAGTTTTCCTTTCAGTTAAAAATTCGAAGTGTACTGGTATACGGCCATATAATTTTGAGCTAAATAGCAGTATACAGCTACGTAACCACTTCGATTAAACCATTGTTATGACGTCATTTCTTTGTTTGCCTATTGATTATTTTCTACTAATCCACACTTTTCTGTACGAATCTCGTGCAAAAAAGTGTGGAATCTACAGTTTGACAAATAGACTCAATTATTTAAACAATAGCAACGAAGTTGCATTAGATGTGTACACAAACAACCGAAAGACTAGCATAAACATCAAGCAATAGCGTTAGAGCATTTTGGAGCAATTAACATATTTTAGTTTTCTCCCTTTTTAAATACATGTATAACAATGTTCTAGTATTGTATGCTTAATAATTTTTGGTCCGTAATTTTAACGTTTAAGAATTGTCTGTATATAACACATACACAATTTGTACACGTGTAAGTTTATAAATTTTGTTTCGTCGTCGTCGCCCACTTTCTTACCAATCATAACTTAATCGTACTGTATTTCTGTTTATAAGGGTTTTTTTTTTCAATTTGCCCATATTGAATATTCTGATGAATTACTCATGCTATAACAAAACACAATTATATATTTGACACGGTCGTTTTGTATTAATAAAGTTTATCTGTTTCAATTGCCCGAAAGTCCTGTGGTTTTTATTAAAAGGCTCTGTGCTTCTCGGATTTTTTTGTTTCTGTCATATCATTTTAGCCTCAATTTTTTCGAGCATTTGTTTAATCTGTCGATCAAACACTCGCAACATTTCAAAATAACAATTTGCACAACGCGATTTTAAAACCTTTAAATGCGCGCGCGGCCTTAAGCCGAAACAATTTTTGGCCGAAAAGATCACGCACCTTCTCTTCTAGGATGCACGTGCAATTTCGTAATCCTAGGCCTTTTCCGGAGGAATAGTAAATTCCAAATAAATCTTGTCCATATAAACTCTCCGAATCGGTCATAAATATACTCCAAAATTGTGTGAAGCAGCTGAGATGATATCTGAGTTCTTAAATATATTGTTGCCGTAAATCCGCCCTCCCCGCAAGTGCTTTCGAGCTATTGTTTAAAGTGTAATGTAGAAAAGTATATCCACATTATCCAATTGGACACACTAACAACCCGACAACAAGACACGCGCAACATGTGCATTGCCATGTGCTTACATGAGCAATGGAAAATGTAAGTACTAACGAATACTGCATTCCTACATACCATGATAACGGTGTTAAGTGTGCAAGAATTTCGTATGTTGAAAAGATTAGTGTTACGAATCTAGAGTTTACAAATAGCAGGTGTGTAACAATTCATTGCTTTAAGTACGCTATAAACATGGGAAACGAAATCTACAGTTTACAAATCATAGTGCGTAAAACTTGTGTGTACAACTGGTAATAATGCAATGTTTAAGTTACTAGAAAGCACTCGAAGTATTGATACCAATCCCATCGCTGCGCTCGGGGATTCGGAGCACGAATCAACGCTTCTTGTGCTTTCTCCTTAACGTATCTTCATACTTATCCAATAAACTACCCTCCCAGGAACTTTAAATTCCCTTCTTATTCCCAAATCGCTAGGGTTATATTGATTTTAAAATTAAAATGTGGACGCCATCCACGTTCCTTAATTATACGCCTATTCCATCCATGTCAATAATTAAAACAAGTTGCATGTTGGGTTTCGATAGGGATTCCGTCATAAAGGTTCACATAATAGGACAACCGTGACCTTTGCGTAAAGTTACCTATAACCAGATTGGTATACTCCTAGATCTAAGTAAGGCCTTTGATACCTTCGAAGGATCATCAAAATCTTATCACTCAGCAAGTTGAAACCTCCCTTTCTGCTCATTTTATTATTTCTTACGAGCCAAGAACTATATCCGATTGGGTTGATTCTGGTAGCGAATGTGAATGTTGATTTACTTCGTGCAGGAGCATGGGTCCATGGGTACATATACCTTTGGAAGCGTGCAATCATTTTGAAAGACAACAAACTCTGGAGAATAGCACGTAGAGGTCCAGAAGTTCATTAGTATTTTGCACAGCTAATTTCATATTGGTAAGATATATCAATCTTTATGGCAGTAAACATGGTAACTGGGTGCGTATAGAGCTCATTGCCCGACAGGGTGATTGCTGAAACAGCCAGCCTAGATCGTGGATGTTGCAACCAACCAGAAATATTTTAAACATCTGATTTGATATCATGTATAACTTTGTGTCACGTTTTGCCATTGTACCAATATAAGTAACTAACACCCCCAGAATTTGTGATGTTTGTACTTATTATCAACTTAAGTATTTGATTATATTTGCATGCACAAAGAATTTACCGGCTCTAAATTATTGCTTATTAGAGGCTTCCAGGGCATCAAAAACAAAAAAATATGCAATCCCTATTTTTTGACAGCCCACTCTAATCCACGAGGAGTAGTGAATTAGTTGGTAAAATGTATAGCAATGCGTACACGGGTACCCTTTTGTTGTTTTTTAACAGCGTAGTTGCATGGTACGCGTGCGGACCGTTCCAAGCGTTAAGGAAATGCAAGAGTGGACACGATCACGTCAATTATAGTAGATGAGCCAGACCATCTAAAGTAGCCTATTTGTACCACCTGGGGGGGGGTGGGGCAAAGGCCTTATTCCAGGGCACTCATACTATGGCATACACGAAATGGTATGATGGCCATTCTGTAGGGGTCGCTTAAGCGATCTAGGGGGTCGCAAAAAGATTATACAGGGGTCAAAATTGAAAAGTAGTTCAATGTTGTTGAATTTGCATACCAAAATGTTCGTATGACATGGTAATAATCTTTATGGAGCCCTAGCGTCGCTTCAGGTGTATTGAACGTGTGATTTGTGTACTCGCAAGCTGCTTTACACCCTCAGCATTCTGTTTGGGAGCCCAGTCATGGACATTGAAGATTTAGTTTTTGGCTGCGAGGTTAATAATGCACGATCATACCGCGAATAACGGTGGTGCGCTTGTTTGCTTGTGTTTATTAACATCGCGCATCTCTAACCCTGCGTTCACTGCTTTGCTGCTTGCCGAAAATGTGGCGCGGATTTTTTTGGCCGGCCCAACAAGACGCCCAGTGAAAAAAAAATGTCAATTCAGTGGTTTTGCGGCTTTAATGTAAAGTAAGTCGGTGACCCCTCTTTTTTATTCAAAATTTTGAAAGAACGCCATCGTACCATCAAATTTTGAACTACAAAATTTATCGTGATGTTTTTATTTTGTAGGCGATCTAAACGTCAAATTTTTGACTTTCCCATAGACTTGTGTGTTTTAAACATTGACATCATAACCTTTTTTGTTTTGGCTATAGTCAAACACAAAGTCGGTGACCCCATTTTTTATTTCAGATTCTTTAATCATCACCGGTTGTAAATACCATATATGCAATTCTGGAAAATGTTATCGAGTATCGCAACACGCAAACCCCTTAGCTTCACCCGACATATGGCCATCATACATTTTCGTTGTGTCATAGTATGAGGTAGAACTGGTATAAATGCCTCTTACCCCCCCCCCCCCCAGTTGTCCCAGGACCAACATGCCTGGCTCACCCACTAATTGCAAACACCAAATTGCAAACTAATGCCTTATTGAAATCAGGCTTAAAAAGTGTTGCGGGGCCGCGCAATTCTATCGTAAGAAATTAAAAAAAAAAGTTTTTGATTATGTTTCCTATGGTAAATAAGTCCTGTCATGCTGTCGATTTAATTTGTTTTCAGTAAGGAAAGGGCCAACGGTCCTCTCTTGATCCCGCCATTGATTTTCAAACGCGGTCACTTGCTTAAAGACCGTTAGGGCAGAAAATGCGGGACTTTGGATGTTCACAGCAATAGCAGCAGTTCATTTCGGTCTATAGGTATTGCTAGGCCTCAGAGGCCCCCTTGTTTTTCGATAGGTGTGACCTTAATTGGGAACAAAGGTTGTTTCTATTAGTTCAAATTTGTCGCTATAGGGTCCGCCCGAGTCAGAAATGCATGATGCCAAAATAAAAACTTGTACAAATAAGTGTATGGGGGGTCCAGTGTTTACCCCCCCATAATTTTCAGTTGAAATTTTTGAAACATGCCCATGTTGATACATTTATTCAGAAATCTGGAGTTGCCCATATCTATTTTGACCCCAATCTTCTTGACACCGACACCCTTTCTATAAAGTTGATAAATAGCCTTTCTTTTCCCCAGCCCGCCCCGCCCCCAAAAAAGATTTATACCCCCACCGGCCCCCAATGCGGTTTTGAGATTGGGCTGTTGGAAACAGTGGTTGCACTACTAGTGGACAGAATTATTATTCAAGCATTGTGATTTGTGGGTGTGTGGAGGTGGTTGGGGTGTTTGGTGTTTTTGGGGGAAAGTGTGGGGTGTTGGGGGGTTTGTTGGAGGGAAATAAACCTGAGATTTTACTATCAACTATACATCTGCCGACATCGTGTCAAGCGATTACGGTCACGGTTGTCAACGCTCATAGTTTAAATCTAAATTTTTAAAACCTTAGGGTAAGGCAGTGTTTTAACCAGCGAAGTGGGGGGGCGCAGCCCTGCTGCTACAGAAACCCTTGCCACCCCGCCATCCCCCCCCCCACATTAAGTGACCGTGTCCCATGGATAAGACACAATTATGATCCCCCTCACAATGCCTCGGCACCTCTTCTCTTTCTCCCCCCCCCCCCTTTCAAATACATGGTTGCGGCGCCCTGTAAGGATGCGATAACTGTGACTTTCTTTCTCCTAACCTTAATACAGGAGGCCACTAGGTAATTTATGGTATGGCCTGTCGCCCAAGTGTATAGGCCTGAGGCGCAATCTTCTAGTATAAGAATTATTACCTCCACAATTTCCCAGGTTAATTCCCTTCAGTCCTACCCTTTCCGGATGGGCTTATAAGTTTCAATAAATATGAGCCAGGAAATGGATTAGTTCAGTAAATTTAAAGGCCATCAATAAATTCATAGGCCCTCTGCGTGAGATCTTATTGTAATAAAATGATTAGTTAAGTAAATTTATAGGCCTCGCGGGTGCAATTCTTCTTACTAAAGAAATATTTACCCCAATGCCCTCATTTCTTTTCAAAGTTCCTGCCTTCTTTCAGGGTCCTTCTTATTTTTTTTTTTTTACTAGTTCACTAAATTCATAGGACTGCTGCGCAACCAGCTATTTAAGAAACTATTAAGAAAAATTGATTGACCTACGGCGCACCCTCTTGGCTAAGCAATGATTAATTATTTATCGGCCCTGCAGCTCAACCCTCTTATCTAAGCAAATGATATTGGTTCAATAACTTTATAGGCCTATATTACAAAATATCTTAAATAATGGATTAAACAATGTCATTTGAATCAGTCCAATTTTTAATTATATATTTTTTTCTGTAAATTTATAGGCCCGCGGAGAACCTTCTTAAAAGAAATGATTAATTCACAGTAAATATAGGCCTGCAGCTCAATCTTCTTACCTAAGAAATAAGTTCAGTGAATTTATAGACCTGCGGCACAATCCTTAAATAGCTAAGCAATGATTATTTTCATTAAATTTATAGGCCTGCGGCGCCAAACCCTCCGGGCTAAGACAATGATGACTTCGTAATCAATGCCTCTGCAATCTCTTACGTAAGAAATGATTAGTTCAGGCCTATACTGTAGCAGATTTTCTTTTAGCTAATAAATTATTAGTCAGTTAAATCTATAGATAATAAATCTCATGGCCTTTTCCACAGAAAATAGGCGAAAATCCATTTTGCGCTAAAAAAGGTAGAATATCTGGATTTTCACACGCGGTTTTCAGCTTTCAGCTCAAACCAATGGTAATTGACTAGTTCTTTTACAAAAACAGAGTTTTAGAGCCATACTGTGTCAGATATTTTAAAAAAAAATGGACCATTAAATATTCTTGGATGCAACCACCCCTCTTACCCTTCGACTTT
>JAMKCH010007655.1:0-31636 GCA_023653785.1 Ophioderma brevispina | reverse complement strand
AGGGGGCTGTGGCAATATATTTATTTCGGTGAGTTCACTGAAAAATCAGGTTGGTGGCGCTTGCAGGCCAGATTGCCGGTAAAGCATAGGTTCAACGTTCAATGGTCAGCGGGCGACAACTTATCGACAAGTAAATTTGCAAAATCGCTAAAGAGTAGCCCCTTCAGAAGGGACATTTAAGCATTGTACAAGCCCAAACACTTTCAGGGGGCGTTTCCCCGGGACCCCAACAATGGGGGGGCTAACGCCGACCCCCGGACCCACCCGTTTCTGTCAGTTTCAGATGCGCCACTGCCCCCCTCCACCACCCAATATCAAAATCCTAGTAGCCACTGTTTCGTCCAGTTGAACGAGGGTGGCCGTTATTTACCTCACACTCACCGCAAATCGCACTTACCCCATCCATCCACTTGGCCAGATTCAGTGCATTCCTCCATCCTCAACCCCAACCCTCCTCCAATCTCCTCCACTGTTTCTTTCATGTCTCCTTTGGTCGTCCCCTCCTCCTCGACATACCCACCCCGAACTTAAGGGCCCTTCTTTAAAACTGCTCACCATCCTCCCCAGACGTGCCAGCTGCCCATACCAACGTACAATATTCGCCTTCGCCAAAACCGGTCACAGCTTATTCCAAACGTAAACATCGCATCAGTCTCAGTGTTATTTCCTATCCTCAACTCACCATACATCGCTCTCGCCATCCTCAAATCTCCATGTCTCACTCCCAGAGAGCATCACTGACCTCACACAACTCGTTACACCATTCCTTCCATCTTCAGAGAAATCTTTTCCGGTTTGGCAATCCACACATTCCTTAGACTTCACCCACCCAAACCTGACTCTAGCTGCATTAGCGGCCTCGCATCCAACCATTTACAGTTTACCTATCCCCAGGTACGAGAAACTCATTCCCGACCTCCAACCTCATAACAACATTCCACTGTTCCACCATCCCTCCAGCTCTTTTCTCATCATCCTATGCACAACAAAATTCTCTATGTCAAGTTGGGAGTCATACTCACCTCTTTCATTTTGACATTCTCCATTGAATCCATTCCCACAATACACACTGAATTGTCTTTACCTTATTACGGCATATTACCACACGGGTCTACCTACTCACTGACACGTCCCTTCCACTCCACTCACCATCAGTTTTGTCTTTACCAAAAGAGTAACCTTCAGGACCCTTACTCTCAAAAGCCTCGACTTAAGCATGTCCTTCCTCCCTACATTGTCACACTCATACCAAAACAGAAAATCATCAGCATCAACATTCTCGCTCTTAAAACCAGCTCTTTGCAAGTCTCATAACTACATCTATTTACAATTGCAAAATTCTCAACGGCGACAGTACAGAACCTTCATTTAATGCACAACCCACCTCAAACTGCTAGGACAAACTCAGACCCCATTCGGACTCTTGTTTAACTCCTTGCATACAAACTCATCACAGACTCTAACCACTGCCTCTGGTACTTCTATTCCTCAGCGCCTACTCCATCACTTTCTCCAGGACTATCAAAGGCCTTCTCCAAGTCCACGTGTTATGAAAAACTATAGTGGAAACACTTCAATTTTAATTAATCAACTGCGATGCCAAATACCAATAGATAATGCATGCTTGGACCATGGATGGAATGAGTCCACATTTTGAAACAAAGTGCCAAAGTGGAATCAACCATGCTACTTAAAGTTTGGAAAGTACACGGAGAGAGGGAAAGCGCAAATACACAAAGAAGCAACAACTTCTAAGAGGATTGTCACAAGAAGCAGTTCTCGGAGAATCTATACCTCCATACCTGAGACAGCAAATGCTGGTGTGTGTGTGTGTGGGTTTGTGTTTGTTGTTTTTTGTTCCAAACCGGAAACCAAAGAGAAACCCCATGAAACACTCCATTTTCAAGTAGATTCCGCGGCAGAAATTGCACATGAAATCCAGGATAATGAGGCTTTCTAGCATTAAGTGCAGGAGACTATATGCAATGAAGCAAAATACACCCACAATGCCTCATCAAACATGCACAACAGAAAATGTGGGACTGGTCCCACATGAGTGAGGAAACCTTAGTGAAACAAAACATGCAAAGACATTGCATTGGTGAGCTGATTACTGCATGGCGGAGAGCATGAAAACATGAAGACATAAATTCTGTTTAATTTAGGTGTCCAGGCCTGATCTTACTAAGCTGTACCGGAGTGGCTAGATTAGCTTGTTTGTTATTTCAAGAGTAAATAGTAGCACCTCAAAGACTGGATCCTCATGCATCTCCCAGGAATGAGAGCGTATAAGGAAAGAGACCAGTGTTCATGGTATATGAGGATGGCATAGGCATGTTTTGCGACAAGGGATTTAAAGACTCGACGGAAGGCGAGCCGAGTGTCACGATGACCCAAATGGCTGATAGGATCCGACCATGAATTTTACAAACGTGTATTATCAGGGTGACTACGTGACAGAGCAGTCAAGTGGAATCATTGCGCTGATGCGCAGTTGCTTTGTCATACAGTCGAAAATGGTCATCAATGGGTCAAATATTAAAGATCAAACCAGAAACACATGCCTTAGCCAACCCGGGTTCAACCATGCATCGCCATACCTGTGTTAAATGCATTAAAAGAGCCGGGACTATGGTAAGTACCCCAAGTATCACAACAAAGACCGTGAAATGCCTGCAGCTGCCAGTTGCTTGGAACTTAGTTTCGCGTTAATCATGGGAACGGCGGTGCTTGATCGCCTTTTTGATCTTGGGGTGGCAACATCACTATTATGATGTACGATGGAATAATACTTATTATGAAATCATGTATGCGAATATTATTACAAGATTGCAAGTCTGACCTCCCAGAAAGGTCAAATTTTATCCACTGCAGTTGCATATGTTGACACAATGCACTAACATCACTGGTTCATTTATGGTACAAGTGTCCTTGATCCAGAATGTTACAACTGAGGAGGGTAACTAGACTGGGAGTGATGATACGACCATGGTTTCACCCAATAGCACTTTGAAAGGACACATAAAGGTAAAAATGAGGCCAATCGCTTACAATTGAATAAAGCTACAGGTCTGCAATCAGACCATGTAGTCTGCATAGCAGGAACCAGACTCTACCCCCACAAATGCCATGCTAAGATGTCAATCTATTTATTTTGATGTAAATCATTTGGTTGACTGTTTCAGATAATTTTGTTATCTGATTGAAACATCTTTGCATTAATAATGGATTATTTGAACCATTGCATGTGTGCTGTAGTGCATTTACGGGAAATGTCAATTTTGGTGGCCATTTGAACACATCTTGAATTTAAAACATGTGAATGACACGAATTGGGCACATACTGTATTACTTTTGATCAGGAATACTTATTCCATATAAAAACGGATTGTTATACCGTTAGTGTTGCTATATGATTAAAGAAATATTATATATGGCACCATCTAAGTCGCCATCTGAATGGGCCATTTTTTTTATTTTGGGAACATCCAGGTGTGTTGGGCGGTCATCTAGGGAAGTTATCCAAGTTGATTTGGTTTAGTCTGGGGTAGTAACAACGGATGTGGTGGTATCCAGATAGGTGGCAGCTCCAAAAATGCCTGGGCTAGGGTAATTTTGTACCTAGCAAACGTTGCTAAGGAAAGTGTGTATATTTTGGCCCACCCTGAAGTGAATCCGTATTGGGGTGAGAGAATAATGTGCCAAGTCTTAGCTTTTATCATTTTCTGAGCAAAAGTTGCTGTAGTTTGTACCCCTCGCCTAGACTATACATAAAAATTTACTAAAAAGGAAGAATAATTTGATTGTGTTATATTATTCAACACTTTGGTGATTTCTCCACTACATTGCTTACAACTGTCTTAATTCTTTGTTAAGTCTAACACAGTAATTTGGACAAAATTTAAAATTAATAGTATTATTTAAGTGCTATCTTTCAGTAGATATCAAAAACAGGTTCATCCAGGGTGAGTTTCGGTGGTCATTTACGTCGGGGAGGGGTTTTCAACTCTTTTTCGGCGAAAAATCTCGCTGCTCCAATTCGTTTCTGTTTAAAACATTTCGCTTTTCCCCTGATTTATGATATTCTCCATTTAGACGTTTCATATTTCCCCCATTCTCCAAATAGTTAGTCCCCTCCGCTCTCGCCTACAAAAATTATTTGTACTCAAAACCTCTATTTACCCAGACATAAATTAATGAACCCTCATCAGAATGATATCGGGGGGAGCACTCAACTTTTATTTGGGTAGGGGTGGGGCGCACTTGGACCTTGCGATGAAACAAAAATTTGCAAATGGGGGGTCTTGTGAACTCAAACATGCTCAAATGAATACTTATATACAGTTTAAAAAAGTAAAATTTGTTCAATATTAGGCCACAAAAGTAGTAAAAATCCAAAATTTGCTCTTAAAATGGGAGGGGGGTCTTGTGAACTAAAAACATGCTCAAATGGGACCCTTGTGAAATGCCGGAGATGCCTGAAAAGGGGGTTTAAGGGCCGCACATCCCCGTTCCACCTTTTTCATGGCGCAATAAGCAGCAAATATTTTGTTCCATTGTCATACTAGCATATAGGGTGTTTCCCTATTCATGATATCCTGTCGTAATCAGCAATAGTGATGTGGAAATTGACTTTATTAATCTAAAAAATTCATGTAGGCTTACCAAGGTGGGCATCGAACACGCATCCTCTGCTTATATGAAAGAAAGACTAATAATACGAGTACCTTAAAGGGAAGGATGAAGAACATTTATATTACTTTTTTCAAATTAAATATACTGCAAAAATAAGGACTATTTTTTTTCTGACAAGATGGTTCTGGAACTATCTATTAAAAACTGGAAGTGAAAATAAGATACAACAAAGATTTTTGTGTCCTTTTTACATATTAGTCTGTTGTTATAACATTGATATTAAGATATCAGTGCTCACCGGAAAGAGTCAAATATTTGAAAAGTGACAGGAAATGAGCTCAAAAGGAACGAGAAGTCTGTAGAATTTCATAAGTTGCTTTGCAAATGAAGAATTGACAGAAAAGCGAGAAAACGGCAGTGTTCGAAGTACAAAATATCCATTCAATTGGGTTGTAGTAGGCCTAAGTGTCCGTACGTACGGAGGAGTACTTGACTAAAATTGTTCTCTGATTTTGCGCTTATAGGTTGCTTCTGGTCTTATGCCAGTTGCAGGATGTAGGTGGCAGGTACTTGGTACAGACATGCTAAAATCTGCTGCTTTGACATTTTTTTTTATTTATGATTTAGCAAATCACGAAGTGCCTTAAAAGGAGGATAAGTCTGTATGAATTCTATTCTAAAGTTATTTTTTTCAAAGGAAAAAAAATGAGAGACAAGGAAAACTCAGTTTTTCCAAAGAATGAATATCATTAAATGACGTGTGAAATGTCATGTACGTACGGACAGTAAGACTACAGTAAGACTAACATACCTGATTTTGTTTCAATTGGATGCTTTGGTCATATTCAACTCGTAGGGTAGGTTAGGATGGCCATACTTGTTACAGAGATGCAAAAAAAAATACTTTTAATTTTTTTATTTTTTTTCAATTTTTTGATGTTTAAGAAATCATGAATAGTGCCTTTATCTTAAAGTGTTGTTCCGATTTATGTGTATTGTATTCTCTACTTGATATGAGAGCCTAGCACTTGCACATACACCCCATCGGCATCAAGTACTGTGGGAAACAAACTTGCGGTTTTGATGGTAGATGCAATGATGCATGTTGCAAAGCCCTATTCAATATTGTGCTAATATTGATGGTTAACCACTAAAACGGCAGTTTTTTGTTTATATCTTGGGAATGAAATGGATTTGAGGGCTCAAATTTCAGGACGACAATGAGAAAAATACGGCCTTTCATCTGATATCAAAAATCGATACTACTTCCGGGTAAATCAGGGGGGTCCCAAAGACGATGAGTCTGATTTACTTAAATTTGAACAAGTGTAAAATGAGTAATTATTCTTTTGCACAATTTACTTTAACTTAATAATTATATTTTGTTTGTGTTGTTTACATTTCTCAAATAAAATACGGATATTTGTGACAATTTTAAGCCCTTATTATTTACAGATCTTGAGTACTATAAAAATAAAATTGAGTATTTATGATTAATCATTTGAGTCACAATTGCTAAGCACACTGATAATTTTTTAGTGTACAAAAAGGTATAGTTACTATATCTACATTTACTTTTTCGCAGTATGCTTAAAACGATTCAATGTCATGCTGGGTGATAAACTTCAGAATGATAAGATTCTATTAAAATGGACTAAAATTCTTCATTGAGGTTAGATATTAATATATTTTATGCACTTTCGTAGCATTTGATGTATAGTAGGGAATAATTACTTTTCCTCTGGTAATTTCCTTCTTAGCGATATTATGCATAAAGCAAATTAATGCATACATACTTTTTGTGTGAACATTCAGATATAAAAAATTTGAAACCAATGTAAACAAATAAGATTATAAAATCTTCACCCCATAAGGTTCATTCTTGTTGCGCAATACAAAAGGTGGTAGATTTTAGCAACTATACTTTTTTAACCCATGGAACCAGATGAACCTGTCTTTGCATGTAAAACATGACAAATTTTACTCATGTTAATTCCCCCCTTTCTAGCAGCTTGTAGCCTCAAATGCTCAAGAATGATTAAAGTGAATTATCGGAAATTGAAATTATCTGCCATGTCAACTTTGCTTAGAATACATCAGGTGTTTTGAATCAATCCCATGATGCATAGCCAAGTGTGCCTATTACGTTACTGTATAAAACACAGTATGTCAGTTACTTAGGGATAAAAAGTGTTCTAAAAATTTAAGAACCAATCGACATTTCATAATCGCTTAAAAAATTACTAAGTACGAACGCTTTGTGGGCTAAAATGAGCATAAAGTCAGGGGTTTTTAGGTGTTAAGAATATGATTTTTATGGGATCAAATTGACCCTATTGAGGGTGAAAATTTCCCCAAACGGGTGCATTGCTGGGATTGACAAAAAACGCCTATGGAATTCATCAAAAACATTTGTTGCAGAATCTGTGCAAAGTCAATGAGCCAATTGCTGGACAAATTTTTTCTTTGGTAATACACCGTTAACAAGGCGAAATCGTATTTACGCGATGCGTTAAATAAAACTATGTCCCCGACGAAATGTCGCGATTATCACTAAACAGCATATAAATGCAATTACAACACCCCACCCCTTCCCCAACACCCCGCAAACTCCAACCCTCACCAAACACCCCGCCAAAAACCACCACTCCCCAAACACCTGCAAATACCCACACCTCCTTACACCATACACTCCCCAACACCCCACACTGACAACACTCCAACCCTCCCCGACGCACCCCGCAAAACCTCACTCCCTCCCCAACACCCCGCAATACCCCCACCCATCTCCAACACCCGCAACACCCCACCCCTCCCTATGGCATAGTTCATGCAGCGAAGGAATTTGCCTATCCGAGGTACGGTTTCAGAGATGACAGCAATTATGCATATTTAATTAGCTCATTTGCAAACCTAAGGCACATTTCTCGCACTTCAAATTGGCAAGAACAGAAGATGTTTGCACCATGATAGGCTTTCATGCAGCGAGGAAATTTTGAGTATCCTGAGTACGTTTCAAAAAATATAGCAATTCGCTGAATGTTGATAGTAATTAGATCATTTTACATACTCATGCCCAAAATATGCCCAAAATCTAATCAGGTCGAGAACTCTTCAGTCGCTCCCTTCCACCAAGTACACATTATGTGACTTACGGAACGCCGAAACTTGTACAACAGGCCTTGCAGGAAAATTCTCGTAAATATGCAAATGAGATACTTAATAGCATATTTTTACGGCCACAATCTACTAGGTCGAGAACTCATTAAACCCCTTCTGGTTCAACCAAGTTACATCATTGTCGCCCCTTACGGGACACTCCAGATAAATCATATACAACATGGTAACATTTTTACACGGACGGACGGACGAACTGCTGCTCATTTCATAGTCCCCGTTCCGAACTCGTTTGGGGGGGGGGGGGGGGCCAACACAAAAGTTAACCATTGGCAAATAGCATGCCAGCTTGGGAATTTCTATCATAATTTTAGCTCAATGCAATCTCTAGACCTACTGTGATTTTGAGCATGACTAGCAACATCTATTCACCTGCATAACACTTTTTTGAAAATTGTTTATCATTGCAAAATTCAATGCTTGATTGTATGTGATGGCAATAGGATTACTCTGACCTGTGTGTAGCGGGCATTAAAAACTTTTAAAGAAATTGGATCAAAGGTAATCTTGGGATAATACAAGTAATGGGTAGTGACCAAAACACAAATGACTTCTAATGCATACAAACGGATGGATATTCACTGTATTTGCTCATAAAGATCCTTGAAAGGCAGGTCATTTGGGAGGTTCATGAATACAGATCAAAGGTCAATGGATACTTGAAAATCTGCACTTTCACCTTTAAGGGCAGTGTCTGTCTGGCCAGAGAAAAATAAAAAATCCTTTCTGGGAATTCAGGCATACCCAAATTCCAAAAAGTTCCCCAAAACCCAATAACTTCATACGTGAATTTTGGGGAACCTTTTTATGACCCCCCCACTCCCTGGCAGAAGAAAAAATTACAAATTTTGGGCTAAATCAGTGATTGGGGAACAAAAGCTGCCGCCACTGCAACCAACGCTAAAATAGGCAAAATCTCTTTCAAGTTGGCTTTTAGAGGCCACTTTGTGGGTAACATTTTATTTTTCTTGAACTTTTCAAGGATTTTCCTCTAAATATTTTTCATCGATCCCCACTTCCTGGACCAATCTCTTGGTTGGGCCATGACCTGCTTTTTTGGGGCAATTTTTAAAAGCCCGGGAATGGGGGGGGGAGACTCCCACATTTTGGAGGTGACACGTTATTCGATGCATGACAGGAAAGCGTGTAATCCAATTGGAGTGTCTGTTGCTTTTCGCAAAATACAGTAAGCCCATTTTAAGCATCATGTCACCCAATTACCCCCATAATTTTTAACATTTCATACAAGGCCGCATATTGTTGAAAATTTTTTACCACTGTGCACCCAAAGAACCTATTTTTCAAAAAATTGCCAAAATTTCACCAAAAGAAAGAACGTCATTTTTTGTAAAATTTAGCAAATTTGACAACCAAAAAATATCGCGTCCTTTGACTGCCGTTGGACAGCTGCCATCGCGGTTTGTGAATGATAGGGCCCATATGACCTTGCCCTTGACATGTGACCCTTGACCTCATAAACAAATGAGGTTTGCGTGTATAATAGATAAACCCATTTGTTCCAATTGAACATCAACTTTCAATTCCATTCATTTGACATTTTCATCCTATCTTACAATTGACATTGGTATGACCACAGGATCCCAGCGTGCAACCTATGACTCAATTTGGTTTAAATCCATAAGTATCAGATTACAGGCAAATGTCAACCCTTTTTTATGCAACAACAGACATCAACCGACTACAACAGTGGACGAGTGACTTTGTCACCTAATGCCCCTGGGTTTGGAAGCGTCATCCTGCCACTCATATCTACTTCATAATGCGATTGCCCCCCCCCCCCGGTGGAAATGCACACAGTGGCATAACCAGTGATGGGGTGCGAGGAGCTTGCTAGCCCCCTCACTTCCCTTTCCACTTTTCCTTCCCCAATGAAGATTCAGGCTAAATTTATACTTTGCCAGTAAAGGGCAGGTAAAGAGGAGCCTCCTCAAATCCCTTGCCCACTCCTGCCACCCCCCCCCCCCACATTTAGAATCATGCAAAGTAATACTTTGACAATGTTTTGAACCCCCAAGCCTCCATGAAATATCTGAAAGCACATGATAAAGTGTACCATTGCTTTTGTTTTCTACTAATGTAAATAATGATCTGAAAGGTTAAGGGTGGATCAAAATAGTGATCTTACAGGTTAGGTGTATTAAAACCAAAAACGAAGTTTTGCAGCATTCACGAGGAAAGCCTCAAATAAATTAATATAGCAAAATCATACATTTTCAAACATTTGGAGAGATTGTAAATTGGTATCATTCAATATGTTTTGAATCATTTCTATGGCAACACTCATTGGCCACAGCCATTTTACCCCCTCAAATTGTACTTAATTTTAAGTAATTTAATCATGGCGACAGTTTTTGACAACTGATATACGTAGGACATGCAAGAGAGCTATAACGCGCTGCAAAAATCAGAAATTTCCATTGCGGGAATCTTACCATATAGCCTACAAAGGTAATGATTTGTTATCTTCTAGGACCCTCTATCTACCCATTTTCAATATTGCCCGCAGTGAAATTTCAGAGAATTTACACAGGATTAGTCAGTGGTAATAAAAGAATCAAATAAGTTGTCAAACTGTGTCACCATTGATATTTTTTGTTTTATTCTTTTTTTATCCATAATAAATGAGGCCTTTCAAACAGCTGTGATTGGGCGAGGAATTTCTCACAAATTGTAATAAGCGATTTTTGATAATTGAGGCACTGCTGCGCTACAATAAGCAACAACACATCCGTGTCCCATCCCAGAATCCGTGAATTTTATTGTGCTGAGATGGTTCACGGAGGTCAATCGGGATATGACAACAATAGTGCTTTGATTGTTCACGAACTCACTCTTGATTTTAATCAACAGACAAGTGTAATTAATTTTTGAAATACAAATGGATTTCATACTGTCACAGACGTCCATTTGTGTCATCGTATTTGAAATTTATTTCACTAGAAAATATGTTAACAATATCTCCTCAGCCAATGCTCACTGGATCGAAAAATCTATAGTCCTTGTAATTGTCAAGCAAGATTTTAAAGAATTCTGCCATTAATTTATATTTTGCAGGGTCATCCAATAGAAAAAAATCCACTCAATACTCCCACAAAAATCATCAGTCAAATGAGACACAATTTATGTCTTTCAGTCAAGCATCTTTATTTAATCCCCATCTGATTTCTGAAGTTCCCGAAACAAGTAAAACAATGTGGTTTTGGCATTGGCATAACATTTTCCAACTGTTTCTAGGGGTAATTGGCCCTTGTTAGTTCCTATCCCATAGGGATGCATGCGTGTTTGCATATTCGTGCAAACAATATATTGGCCCGGGTCACTTGACATGACATGTTGTGTCTGCGTCATATGTGTTCATGATCACCAATGTGCACTCGAACGTTGTAACATTTACCTGTGGTTTCCCGGCAATTTTAGTAAGGTTGTAAAAAACAGCTAATTTCAAGTGGCTACATACATCAAACTTAAAATCATACTAATGGTAATGCCTTGTGATATGCTTTTGGAAATTCAAACCAGAAAGAACTGAGGTACGAAGTGCAAACTGCTTGGACCAATGGATTTGCAAGGAATTGCATACACTTTCTTACATCACAGCATCAACCACACCACTGGTACTGGACATTACATTAAAGGTCCATGGCCCAATCGCTAATCGCCTCATTCCAGTGGCGTTTTTAAGGAAAAGGGCCCTGTCAGCACTTCTTAAAGAGACACTGGCACATTTGAAAAATAGTGCGCCTCAAGATATTGTCAAAATCAATATTTTGAATGGTTGTTAATTTAAAAGCTTTTAAATCACTTGAAATGATTAAGACCAAATCAGCGTCCTTATGGGTAAAACGAACGATTTTGTAATTAGGGTGTCGGCGGCGAAATTAATTCAGTGACGGCGGGAATGGCATTTAACTCATGTTTAAAACCAAGCAATGCAAGCTGTTTGCATGTTTCCCATGGCAGGCACCCTCATGTTTGACTGGTCTATGACCGTTGTGGTTTTAAATATCAATGAGCATGGTATGATATTCATATACACATTTTTGATTAAACTATGGAAAACTTAAAAGTTAGCCTACAAATTACCTGGATGCCTTCGACCTCTTCTTAATGTCTATTGTTTTTGAGTAGGTTATTTTTACGGGCTAAAAGTATCTCTATTCTTCAAAGGTCCTAGAATATCATTTGTGAGGCCAATGAAAGAAAGATTTCATTTATTTTGTGAAAATGTGCCAGTGTCACTTAAGGGGGCCTTCTTAGGCCCATGTTCTATTATAACCCTTACTGTAATCCAGGCATTGATTGGTACAATCAAATGTCCCACAGGAATGTTGGTCCTCTGACTGCTAGAGGGACCAAATCAGTGATGCACAGGTGGATTTAAAATATTAAAATTCTCTCCTCCCAGCATCTTGGGTTGAGGGTTGGGGACCAAGCCCTTGTTATGACATATTTCACTGCAATTTAATTCAAAAGATTTGATTTGGAAGTCACAGCATGTGAGAGAATTGACCAAATGATACAGGAGATGATCTACAAAGTTGGAAAACTACAGAGTTGGAAGATGGGCCTGAATGTGCAGTTATGTTAAGAAATAACCAATAAATGTATTCTTCTAAAGCCCACAGTAAATGTATAACTGCTAGGGCCCACAGTAAATGCATTCTGCTAAGGCCCATAGTAAATGTATTCTGCTTGGGCCCACGTAAATGTATTCTGCTAAGGCTATAGTTAAATGTATTCTGTTAAGGCCAACCAGTAATGGTATTCTGCTAGAGGCCACAGTAAATAGTATTCTGTAAGGCCCTTAGATAAATGTATTCTGCTAGGCCAAAGTAGTAAATGCCTTCTGCTAAGGCCACAGTAAATGTATTCTGCTAGGCCACAGGAAATGTAGTTGATAGGGGCCACAGTAAATGTATTATGCTTGGGCCAACAGTAAATTGTATTCTGCTAGGGCCCACAGTAAAGGTATTATGCTAGGGCCCACAGTAATGTATTCTGCTAAGGCCCACAGTAAATGTATTGCTAGGGACCCGCAAGTAACACGTATTCTGCTAGGGTGCATAGTGATACAAAGAAATCAAAAATTTAAATTGCTCAAATGGTTTTGAAAAACATGGGAAGAAAGTATAAAGTTGATAAAGATATAGAATGTCTATTTGATTGGTTAATATGGGAGAGAGATCCTGTATTGTCATGAAACAAGGCGCACTTTGTATTTACGCGATGCGTTATATTAAATCTGTCCCGCCGAATTTCGCGGATCATTGGAAGTGACAACTTAACTGCACTAATTAAAAATGTGGATGGATAATTTTAAAAAAAACTTGTCATCTGAACTCCATCCATACTCACCCCAAAAAAAGCTCTACAAAAACATAATCGATGAAACTCCCCCATAAGTGTCAAAAATACACGTAAGAATAACTAAAACTAAAAAAAACTCCCAAAAAAACTCAAACGTAATTCAAACCTATTATAGATCATAGTCTTTCATGAAAAGATGTATGACAATTTGCATAACTCTCAACCGCACATATAATGTCACACAAAAAAGATGTTTTTTTTTATTTTGGGAAATATAAATCTTTCATGTAGAGAAGGAATTTTGCATATCCCAACGTACCGTTTCGTGATACATTAAGATGATTTTAATTAGCCTCATTTGCATACCTAAGCCGCATATCTCATGAACTTTCAAAGCGAAAAAACAATGCATGCCAAGATTACTTCATGTGGCAAAAGATTTTGCACATCTAACGTACCGTTTCAGTGATAACATTAATTATGCATATTTTATTAGCTCCAGTTTGCATACCTACACCGCAAATATCTCATGACTTTCAGTGCGAAACAATGCATGCCAAGATATACGTCATGTGGCAAAAGAATTTTGCATATCTAACGTACCGTTTCAGTGACATTAAGTAGGCATATTTAATTACTTCATTGCATACCAGAACAGTCTATATCATCCACTTTCAAATCGCAGAAGCGATGCATGCCATAATGCACTATCTTGAAGCGAAGGAATTTTAAGTGTGCCCAATATAGTGTTTCAAAGATACCGCATACAGGGTTAACAGTTTTATCACGGAACATTCCCGTAACATTTTTCTCACGACATAAGGACATACGGAGGAGCCCATTATAGTCCCCCTCCGAACTTGTGCGGCGGGGACAAGGAACAAATAAGAAAATCTAAGAGAGGTAGTAGTCCTCAGGAGATTAATTCTCATCTACTGAAGGAAAGGGTGGTTACCACCCCCTTTCAAGTTTTTTGCACAATGCATATAATCCCTTTTCTGGCACCAAATTATTTTTGTAATGAAATGATACTTTTTATCTCCATTTCATGCAGAAATGCACGGCCTTAAGGGCGTATGAAGGAAAAAAGGTGATATTGAAGTGATGGATAGGGGAAGATGGGTCCTGGGTTTTGAACAAATATAGAACCAAAGTAAGGCCAAGGAAAAAGAATTTTGGCGGTTCTTGGCTTTCACGCTAGTTAGCTATAATTCAAAGAAATATAAGTGCGGAGTGCCAGGTCTATCTACAACTTGACCTCGAATGAACCTTTGGACTCACAAACAAATGAGGATTGCTTGTTGCAACTATGACTCAAGTTTGGTTCCAATTGAATTCAACTTACAATTGAGGTCATTTTAATGACCAACATAAAAACACATTTAACATTTTAGTGACACACACACACACCAAACACACACACCCAACACATGGAAGAATGGATTGCTAAGTGGTCATGTGGCAGCCCACAAAGGAAAGGTTTGTCTTAGCTTACCTACTGCATTTTTTAAAAGGTTTCAAGAGATTTAACATTTGTATTTGTTTTATTTAAACTGGTCACAAAAAACGCCTAACAATGCAAATAAAAAGGAATTTCGCATTTGACTTGAAAAATGCATAGCGCTTAGGGTTCTGAGTACAGGAAGCTGAGGCAACCTCTTTTGGTTTTTGGCTAAAATAGTCCCCAATCTTGGAACCCTTAAACTGATGCACTTGCATATTCAACATATTATTCCCTATGTATTACGCAAAATAAAGATTATTCTAGTCTGCAAGAATTATATTACATTAACATTTCATGCTCAACATAGAATATAAAATGTTTTGATTTCTTGAGTGGCAATCACAAATGGGAATCCAATAGGTATTGACAATATTTTATGCCAAATGCCCTTCGCCATACAAAAATGAAATGGATTCCAGGATCTCTATTTCATTGTCCTTGGTAAGGAAATTAATTCATTTTGACAAAAGAGATTATATGGCAAGATTGGCACTAAAAGAAAGATGGAGTTTAAATAGATCAGCACCATTGTTTCATCAAAAATTACTTCTATTATGGATTGCACAGCAAAATATTCTTCTTATTTCTTAGAAAAGATAATTATTGTCTCTCCTCACTGTGTAGCCCCTTTCTTCAGTTTCAAGCTGTGGGTTTCTTGAGTCAGTCTCATGAAATATAAAATATTGCAGACATGTCACTAGTATTATGATAAATGAACACAAATTCATGGATAACACAATAATTTTCTTACTTTGGCTAAGACGTAAAGTAGGGCTGGGACTTTTGGGTATTTAGTACCCGAGGTGTAGAATCACACCATAATAACTCCCCATAGACTGTGTACAAAATGACCCCTCACCAAACGTCGATTTCTCGGCTCGTCAAAACTGAATTTTTTTGAAGATTAGCACCATACCTCTTCAACAAAAGATGAAAAGTCAATGATGAAGGCTGATTTTTAAGCTAAAGAGAACATCAAGATTTGCATGTTTTTAAAAACGTTCATGCCTAGTTGAGTGTACTAGAAACTAAAATTGTACAGTTTCCCCACACTCTCAGAACATTATACAAAAATGGCACAGACAAAATCTTACCACCCAAATGGTTTGTTACTAGTCCAAACATTATGATATTTCAAACATGTCATTTTAAAGACACACACTCATCAAACCATTTTGTGAATCTCATTTATGCAAGGGCCATATCCGGATGCCAAAACTGTCTCGGAACTGACGTCGTCTTTGGAACACCTGTTATTTAGTGGTGTGTGATTCCTGAAGCAAGAATGTGGACTATACTCCATTTCCCTACCTAGCGTGACGTCAGTGCGAGATGTGATGGTCCCACCAGTAAAATGTGCCGATGGCTTAAAGCGACAGCGTTTTTACACGCGCGCACACAGATCCGGCATTTATGGCATTCTTGACGCGTGCTAAAGGCGTGTCAAAGTTATGAAATCCACTGCTGGAGGTTAGAGAATGGACTATGGCAAAGTCTTGTATCTCTCCTGTCTATCTACCATCCATCCATCTGTCCATTTGTCATGGTCAACAAGGGCTCTTATTTTGCAATAAACTTGTTAACCCCTGGAAACAGTGCTATGGAGTTATGAACTTCCAATGGATCACTGGTCGGCAGGTCTTGTAAAAGGTGGTCATCTGGGATTATTGAAGAGTTTCTTCAACTGTGGGGTATTCAAGAATGTGCATTGACCACCATCTATAGAGTATTCATCAATTTTATGGCCATTTTGGAATGACCTTTGACACTGGATAACTACGGCGGTCCGGAAAGTGTGTAGTCTGTGTCACAGACTTCGAAGATATTATCTAAATTAGTACTGCGCGAAAGATTAACGTTATCAGTACGTCATAGCGAATGCATGCAAATGAAACTAAATCTCAAATATCTCCGGAAAACGAAGGGGTTCTATGGAGATTTTTGCATCAGAGGGTCCGTTACTATGTTTTGTTTTGGATATGTATCATAATTGGGTCTGAACCTATAGAACCTAGCGAGAAAATTTAACGTTTTTGTTGGGTACTTCGGTGCTCGCAAAACACGGAAAAGTTAACACGCAATCGCTACGGGTCGCATCCTTTTTCCCACAATGCCTTTCGGTATTATTCCAGTCTTGAGAATTTTCAAACGTTGCGGCGCCAACTTTTTTTTTTCAATTTTAGAAACAGGATATACGTACTTACCAGGCCGCCGTACTGGATAACCTTGTTTGTATTTTTTTTAACATGTTCATCTGATGCACAAGATTATTTTCACCAAGTTTCAGCTGAAATGGACAAAAATATGTAAATGAGCTTATTTTCAAAATAAGGTCAAATGGTAGGGTTGAACATGCTCTATCATTTTTCCAAGTATGATACAATATTGGATGGTTTGGGGGTGACACCAGAATACATTGAATGAGCTAAGAAACAAAGTCTCATCTCTTATTTTCATAGTGAAACCAATATATTTTGTTAGAATCCTCAATCCATCCAATATTTGCATTATTTGTTTTAAGAATCTGACTTGAGTCAGTTTTAAGACATTGTGATGAAAATGGTAAATGGGACATGATGTTAGCAATACTGTCTCGAATGCAATATTACCCGAAAAAATACCCCTACCACCGATAGTGGGAAAATTCAAAACTGAGTGCAAACAAATCAGAACGTAGTATCACGCAAGTCAGAAGATGACAGATATGTGAAATTATCAGTTACTGACAAAGGTCAAAATATGATACGATATAATATGGTCAAAGGTCAAAACAGGGTTTGCGGACATTTATTGTGTAGCCCCATTTCTTGGTAAGTGATGTTTTTTTAGGACCTTGCATGGAACTTGCATAGGGTTATTGATTGTAAGGCCTACTAGGGGTGGTCTTGCCAAAAACAGACGAAATGTCAAATATGGGTCAACTGAGGATACTGATTATTCTGGCTAACATTTGGCTCTGTTCGTGTGGAAGTGAAATGAACTTTCATGAAACTTGAACATGTACATTCACTGACCAGTATTTCTGCATCCGCATAGAAAATGCAACTGAGAAAATAGTAAATTCGTATTAGGTACACTGTGCAATTTATGGGGAAAATTTGTTCCCATTAATAAAGTTCCACGAGGATGAAAAATCCACTTTTCAAAGTTTTAATTGACAAAAACTGTTTTGTTTATTTGAAAAACCTCCATCCACATTATCCATTTCTGTATCAAACTCATGCAAAACATAAAAAAAATTAGATACTGCATTCTTCCATTGGGGCAATTCATAATATGCTAACCAGGGGCGTAGTTAGTGGTGGAAGATGGACATTTTCATCCTCCCTTGAAAAAAATCACAAGTAAGATTGGAATATAGAAAGAGGGAAATTTGAAACACAATATCAGATGGATCTAGAACATTGTTCAATTTTGTTCCTGCAGACAAAGTGAGCCAACTAAGGCAGGCTCCCCCCTGATGTTCACTGATTGCCTCAGTGGTCATTTGTGATTTGATCTCGAAAAACCTGTCACATTTGGTTGGTTTTTCGACTGCCTGCATACCGGCTTTGTGTCCTGTGTTTAAGCCACCTGGTACAGACAGTGGGCAGGAAATGAATGTGCACATTACAATCTATATGAACTAAACCACCATTCAATGTCATGTGCACATTCCATTGCTGTCCACTGTCTGCTCCAGGTCACTGAAACAAAAGCTAACAAAAACATTCAACCAAGAGGCAGTACGTCTTGAAACTGACCAAGGGTGACGTCCGGCAGGTCTTTCCAGATCACATCACATTTAGGGTCAAACTTAGGTCAAATTTGGATGGATGGGCCAACAAAGGAGTTCCTAACAACTACTGGAATCCTCCAAGGAGATACTCTTGCTCCCTATCTCTTTGTAGTCGTAGTTGATTACATCTTCAGACAGAGTCTTGACATCATGAACGACAAAGGTCTCACCATCAAACCCAAGCGTTCCAGACATCACCAAAGTCAGTATCTCACCGACCTTGACTACGCAGATGTTCTAGCTCTAACAGCTGATCTGATATGTGGAGCACAAGATCTACTAACAGCACTCGAGAATGCTGCAAACAAAGTCAGCCTACATCTAAATGCCAAGAAGACGGAATATATGACATCAATGAGGAAGATGATCATCAACCTATCTGCACTACAGATGGTAGCCAACTCAAAGAGGTCAAGGACTTCAAGTATCTAGGATCCTATGTTGCTGACAGTAAGAAAGACTTCCTGTCACGAAAAGGGCAAGCTTGGAATGCCTGCAATAAACTACACCACTTATGGCAATCTGGTATCTCCAATTCAACCAAGCTGAAATTCTTTAGAGCCTATGTAGAGAGTATCCTGGATCTGAGACCTGGACCATGAAGAAAGAGCTACAGGATAGACTGGATGGCACCTACACCAAGCTTCTTATGTGAGTTAAAAACATATCCTGGCGTGAGCACAAGACCAAAGCACAGATATATCCCATCCCAATTTCATCTTCTGTTGCCCAACGCCGTGCACGATTTGCTGGTCACTGTCATCGTCCAATTGATCAGGTAGTCTCAGACGTCACATGTGGGAAGTTACCGTGCCAAAACAGGGGTCGTCGCCCCTTTAACTACATTGATGTGATTGCTCGAGACATCCAGCAGGATCCATCTGACATCCCCAACTTAATGACAAACAGGGACATTTGGTGCTACATGGTGAACAGCATCTCGGCTGCGGCCGTTAGATAGATAGGTCAAATTTAAACAAACTCAAATATTTTTTAAAATAGCTCTCAATGCCATTATGTTGACCTTAGTAAAATATCAAAAAGTTGATTTCATTGATAGCATCACATTGATAGGTCAGGTCAGGTTTCGTTTGAGGGCCTGCTACTGGTATCCTGGTAACCAGTACTACCTGTCCCAGGGCCGAGTTGTTGGCGGCTAAACCGTCACCCCCATCGGATTTCTGATGAGGAGGGTAGCTGGTTATCCTGGTAGAATAAAAAAGAAGATCTACCTACAAGGGCATCAGCTCTGGAGAGCTAATGGCGGCCATCCAGCACATGCTGCCTTGCATGGTGGGCGTGGTTGCCCAAAGGCTAGGCCCACCGCTGAAAACTGGATTGACGTCAGGTAGGGCATCCAGTCAATTAATCTTTTGCTCCAATAAATCCTCACACAGCAGTATTGCTGAGTGAGGTGTATCCGGCCACCCTCGTTTACGGGGACAAAACCGGATTTAAAACTTTGGTAACAAACTAACTAACAACATGGCCACATAATAGAAAATCAACTGTGACTACCATGTACATAGCCACATAGCCAGCTTCTTACTTAAGTGGTAGTCTGCACCACAACTTCTGCACAGTATATAAGGAGCTGCAAGATAGGGTTCCAACATACACCTGGTTACAAGGTGCACAGCAAAGTGTCAACTCTACATTGCCCACCCTCGTGGCTACTCTGTAGTTGCCTAGTAGGAGGGGGTGTGTCCATAAGGCATACCTGCCAACATTGAGAACCCAAAAATCAGAATGCATGTGTGGCAAACACCTCATCATGAAAGCCCTTGTGGGTGGCATTTATTTGTGGTCCACTTTAAGGCCTCTAGTGGAGGACACATCCCTGTTGTTACTGATTTTAGTGTTTCTGAAGCTGCAGGAAGTGCTTCAGGAGCCCAGAAAATATTTTAGGGCTTTTCTGGCAAGTATTTAAAGATTTGTTTGAAATCTCAGAAATAGGGATATCCCTATTTTTTTCAAATTTGAAAGTTCAAAATAGGGATGATTCCTATAAAACAGGGAAGGTTGGCAGGTATGATAAGGTGACACCCTTCTTTCTGACACCTTATGAATTCAGAAACCTTAACAGAATTAACCAAGAAGGGTGTCACCTTATGGAAACACCCAGTAGGAGGAGAGAAGGTAGACATGGTGTGTACAGTACCGGAGTAGACACACAGCTACTTTGTATCTACTCCACAGTCTACCCCGCTGCCAAAATAGTAGACAAATTGAGAGCGCTATACACTCCTCTGTTTGTATTTCTTTAATGTTTTTGAGAAAATTTATTTTATTTGAATCGGGCATCGGACAAAACGAGAATAAAACAAAAAATATCAATGACGACACACTTTTGACGACTAAGTTGGAGTATTTATGCCACTAACTACATCCTGTGTAAATTTGGTGAAATTTCATTGCGGGCAAATATGATTTTTCATCAAAATCTAGTTTTACACGTCTTTCTATGGGAAATAAGCATATAGAGGGCGCTATAACGTACAAATTATGAACTTTGTAGGCCTATATGGCAAGATTCCCGCAATGGATTTTTCTGATTTTTGCGGAGGTAATAGGTCTTGCATGTCCCTACTTACATCAGTTGTCAAAATTGTGTCGCCTTTGCTTAAAATTGCTCTAAAAATAAAAGAGACCATTTGCATGGGGTCAAACAGCTGTGATAGGTTATACACCACTAACTCCCCTACACGTAGTTGTCTATGGAAAAACTGACAACTTTTAGCATGTTTTTTTCACACTTAAAACTGTCACAGAGGAAATACCACAAAATCACGCCAAAGTAGAAGCTAAAATCACCAAATGCCCAAATTTTCAAAATATGGTGAACAGAAAATAAGTTAAGAATCACCCAACTCCCAGCATTTGGTGTTTAGAAATGCCCAGCATATAATGCTCTGAAGTCGGTACGCCCAATAGTGGCCAATTCACTGTCAAAATGCCATTTGGAGAAAACATACCAGTCCAACAAGTCAATCATGAAATTCTACCAATATAACTAGTGCATTTTCAGATATTTTAAAGCAGGTTTTTCATATGCCATGCAAGAAAATAGTCCACCCAAGGTTTTTGATCCTTATGGCAGTCAGATTAGTGGTGTATAACCAATATCTTTCAACTTGACCTCATATGACCTTTGACCTTGATATGCGACCTTTGACCTTGATATGCGACCTTTGGCCTTATCAACAAATGCGGGATTGCACACATCTGCAATTGCACCTATGACTCAAGTTTAAATCCATTGAAGTATGCAGATATTACAGGAAAATGTTAACCCTTTTTAACAACAACAACAAACATCAACAACAGACATCAACAGTGGACAAAGTGATCTCTATGTGTCTTCCTGCCTTGAAGTGACAGGAGATTTTTTGAGGATAAAAATTTCTCTCAAATTTCACTGGATCGGTTGTAGATCACCTACCGAGAATGTTTCGAAGGTCTATTGGACAAACAAGTACAAAAGAAAACCGCAAACCTTGTTTGAACTTGCCTGCTATCGTAATCATTCCACAAAGAAACCTATGCTTTGAATTTCTGTCGTGCATGACAGAAAATACTAAATCATCTTAATACATAAAGACGGCATATTCTGCTTATTCACTTCAGGTGTTATCTAATACATTGGTAAGCATTCCAAATATGCAAAAAAACCTGGGTTCGACAAAAAATGGGGGCACTTCTTTCTGGAAATGTCCTCATGTCTCTTAAGTCAGGCGACACAAAAACTAAAATGACCATGATATATACCATACACATAGAGAGCTGGTGCAACCACATAGCTATTCCACAAAGGTACAGGCAGCCGCTGGTGTATATTTCTGTCTACACAAATACACATTTCTGGCCTGCGAGTGTTACGTCTATACTCTGTCACAATTCCTTTTCTCTGAGTCAACACTACGCCAGCATTCCCGCCACACAGAACCATGCCAATGTGTATAGGATATGTAGGATATGCATAGTATGCATGTTATACGCAGCAACCTTGCGCGCATATGTTGACGCCTATTTCAGAAAAGGAATTGTGACGGCGACTATAGTGAGTAGGTGATCTGTATCCACACGGTGGTACTATGTCGTTACATACATTAAGAATCCCTGGCTGTGCCCTAGACATACTACAACTGCAAAGATTCCTACTCACAGTGTAACCCCAGAGGCTTAGGCTACTTCTGGGTACCTAGTTCTACTCCAAGGGTACCCCCCTGATGCATTATTGATGCAGCACCTTACAACTAAGTACTTTTAAAGTACACAACCCTGGTGGATACAGCTACGATTTACTTATCAGTACCCTCTATAGTTAACTCTGCAGTGCCTGCTAGGTGGACTGACAGGTACACATGTAAGCCCACCTATTAGTGAGACCCTCTGCTGCTACTCCATGGGAGTACCTCACAGGTACTCCCCTACAGCTGCCTAGTAGGCATCACTTTGGACATAGATGGCCGCCAAAAGTCCATTTTTGTTTACAATTTCGCTCATTTCAAGCAGTGACATCTTTTTGGAGGTTGAAGAACCCTATATATTACATTTTGTACAAAAAACATAACCTTGTTACCAAATGTTAAATAAATTAGATAAAATTACCCGAAATAATCACACAAAGCTCAAAGCTCATTGCATGGAAGTACCCATGCAGGTACTCCCGCATGGTGTGACTAGTGGTTAAGCTACTGCATGTGTACCTAGGGGGATGGTTACCCCCACCTTTGGCGGCCGGCGATGTGGTACCATGCGGGTGGGTACTCCGGGGCTACTTAACAGGTACTTCAAAGGTACTCCCATGAAGAAATTGGTTGTGTAGACCAAACAGAGCTGAACTTTCAGAGTACATCACCATCTAAAGGACACCTCCTGCCATATACTAAACACGATGTCACACCAGTAAGGAATCTGACTGTGTATGGACTAAGATGCATTGCGGATGGGTCAGGTTGGTAATTTATAATGCTGCTTGTATAAATAACTTGAAATTTTCATTACATCTGTTTGGAGTTTTGATGCCAAAGTTTGACTTCCAGTACGTATGAGAGACGGTCGGCCATTTGCACACTGAAGGGAGATCACACTGTGACAACTGGCCAATCATATCAGGCCATTCATGACCAGCGAGTGTATCACCAAATTTGATAGCTCCTCAAAAATAAATATTGATAAAATTATGAGTTTTGCTGAAGAAATTTTAATGTTTTGCTGAAAAAAAATGAGTAATCTCATTGCATTTATACATCATGCTTTTCATTCCTGGTGAGGGGGGGAATTCTATTTGGGCAGTGATGCATTATGTAAGGCTGTTAACCCCCATTTTCAGCATCATTGTCACCCCAATTGAACCCCATTTTGAAGTTTAACTCAATTACCCCATATTTTTTTTGAAAATTTTACCACTGTCATCCAGAAGACCCCTATTTTTGGGGAAGAGTTAGAAAATTGTCACCCTAAGATGTCTTTTGCTAAAATGTCACCCAAAGACCACATTTTTATTGGGAAATTTTGCAATATGTCACCCAAAAAAACTTATTTTGGGCAATTTGACTCTCTCTCACCCAAAGATCCTAATGTTTTTGAAAATTTTAACCCCTGTCCCCAAGACTCCTATGTTGAGGGATATTTTGAAGATTTTAACCTTACTACCTTTTTCTATTTTTTTTTAATTTTGCAAAATTTTCACCCAAATGACCCTTTTGGGGGAAAGTTTGCAAATCTGTCACCGGCAAAACCCTTTATTTGGGGCATTTGGCTGTCACTCACCCAAAGACCCCTATTTTTGGAGTCCTTCACCAATTCCCCTGGTTTGGAAGACCAATGCAACCTTACACCATTCCCTGTATGTATTGAAATTAAAGCTGATTGATAACTGGTTACTAGCATTTTATTTTCACATTTAATTAACACCTCATTGTAAATTGTTATTTTAAAAATGTTCAAATTCCTTTTTTTTTTTTTTGATTTCAATTTTTTTAAGCCTCCTAAAATCCCACTTAGTTACACTGAATTCTTTGACAAGTATAAACTTTACCGTGACATGCTTGTGAGTTGAGAAGTTTTGTAATAGTCTTTTGTAAGCACCGCACAGGCTCCCGATGTGTCTTGTAGCAAATCTACTGTTTCCTTGATCAGGGACACAATTAATACAATCAATTAAAGAATGAGGAGCATAATAGCAAGTATCTAATTAAAGAGGTTCTCAACTGTATCTCGGGCCAATCCGGCCTACCAACTGATGACATTTGGCCCCCCATGGCCCCAACCAGGCCTCGAACATTATCATATGTTTTGGCCCTCTTGCCCATGGACAAATAAGTTGAGAATTCTTTCCCAATCTAGACTCCGTCAGCCCTAGACTTGAATGGGTCCACACCGAGAAAACGCGTACACTAGCTGTAATAAAGCGATGGAAATTTTACACGTTTACAAAGACACATACTTTGGGCGCATTCTGCATAAAAGCTGTGACACAGTTATGACATCACTGCACAGAGGCAGAGAAATGGACTATAATAATGAAATACTTTAATTGCATTCTTGTTTCCGTGGCTGCACCAGACTTCCTTTTTCGGAGGTGGGGGAAGTTTAACTATTTTTGGGGAAATATCCAAAATACTGTAAATTTTAACCAATTTTTTGGCCAAAAAAATCTTTTCTACCAAAATCTTTTGATTTTTTTTCATTTTTTTAATTGCTGATTTTTGCCTAATTTTCCCTATTTTTCATCTGGCCGGGGGTGAGCAAACCGGGGGACACCATCACTCTTTTGCCTAACAACCCTTGCTTGCAGGCTGCTTTGACTTGAGTTCGTGTGTTTTAACTGTTGATATTCGACAGCTTGCCTGCCAGCACTAACTACTTGCCTGACACATTAACAACTAATAATATGCACCGTAGTTTTGCGCGATTTTAAACGGCAATGCGCGGCCCGTATTTTGAAATGCGCGAAAATGCGCGATTTTTAAAGTAAAAAATCGCTAAAATGCGCTTCCTTATGTTTGCCCTGCTAGTCCACCGGAACACGAAAAAGTCTTTGCAAAACACTGCTCAAACTTCCCAGTTGACTTCCTATTTCTTACTTTTTTTCCTCTGCTGAAAAATTACAAGAAGCACAATCAATTATCACCTGTTCTTTTTCCTATTATTCTAAATAAAATATTTGAATTCGACTTGTAGACGGCCGCTGCCCGGCGGGCTGAGGCCTTTGCATACTCACCAAATAATTTACGTTCGCACTGGATTGGGGACTACCCTGCCCCGAATGACTTGATCGGTGACGGGTTTTCCACTCTTGCCCCTGAATGAATGTCACCTTTGGAAAAGGTGTTGTTTTCATCTCTTCCGCATCCCTACTGATTTCCCGTCCGGGAAATGCCTTCCTACCGCGGCTAGTCCTAATTTTTGTTTCATTCCGAAGAAATTATCCCAAGGATAAACTTAATTATGACAAAGACCCGATACCGGAGTTTCTAGCTTTGATAGCATACATCAAGATTTTGTTTAATGCACCGAAACGCAAACATATCATGACGCTTCACAATGGTCATCCGTGTTCAATAATCAAGGTTAGAGGTAGGGTTCTACGCTGAGGATTTATTTATAATTGGGACTATATTTTGCACTTATTGAAAGCTTTATGAGTCATCATTTTTTGCCGAGTTTGCATAATAATGATTTAATATCAGTTTTTGTGTTTGGTTTATTGGCAATAACATTTAAAAAAGTTGGTTTTTTTACAAAATCGTGAAAATTCGCGCTGGACCAACAACCTGTGATAGACCCAAAAATTCGCGATTTTTTCCGTTTGCGCGATCGCGCCAAAAACTCCGGTGGCCTAACTAGAAATGGGAATCATTAGGAGTTAAAGCACTATCAGTGATTCAACCCAAAGAGTAAAAAATATTTGAAATTGCTGGAATAGCTAAGAGTTGAAGGTAAATTTCTGCAGAATTCCCTTACCATAATTTTTTTCCAACTGAAAAACTTGAGAGAAAAATGAAGAGAAAAATGACAATATTCAAAGAAATCGGCCTCTATTCAATTACTGTTGTTACCCAGTGTCTGTACGGACATATGACTAAAATAACCACGATTTTGTCTTTATTAGGCTGTGTTGGTCTTATCACTTGTAGGTATGTTGGGATACCAATACTTGTTCCAGACATGCAAACATGTGATTTTTAATCATTTTATTTTTTTCTGATTTATCAAATCCCTGATGCCTTTAAATTATGTCTGCTTTTATGGAAATTGGCAAAAAGGTACTATCAACAGGATCTTGAAGTGTGATTAAGTGATCAATCAAATTTATACCAGGGGATTGGAAAATTACATTTAATGTAAAAATCTTGTGTTTCCTTTTTTCAGCTTTTCATTCGAGAAAATTTGTCTCCCTCTTATTTTTAAAATTTTCTCATTTAAGATTGTAATGCCTTTTGTTTCCAACTAAATAACAATGCCTGTCATCCCTGATGAATACCAAACTAGGCGTGTTCCCCTTATCCCGTATAAAATTGATCAGTCCATGAAAGAAGGTGTTTATGGCAGTGATTGCAAAAATTTGCTTTACTTACACATAACATTTCTAATAGTGCTTAAATTATCAATTCAACAGAATCCCAAATATCTAATTCACACATCAATTTTCTGCATACGCACCTCTACCATAGTCAAGGCTACCGGCTGCCTCCCTCGTCTCATTCATGGCCTCCCTCTCAACCCTGCTGCGTGTAAGTGGTTATCTCCACCATCTCCACTCTCGCCTCTGGGGTCCATCACTGTGAAGACGAATTCCAACACCACAGCCTCCGTAATTTGGGTTTGAAGGCTTTTATCAGGCGTACATTCTCTGCGCTCAGCTTGACCTTTACATGTGGTAAGGACACTGGAGGTCTTGATGACTGTGAAGTAGAGTCTCGCTGTCCTCTCCTCACGGTCCTCCGTGAGCGGTTCTTCATAAGCATCTAATGAGATAAAGTATATAAAACAAGGCGAACTTGTATTTACGCTATGCGTAAATATCCCTGTCAAATGTCGCGATTCACTAACATGCGATAAAATGCAATTAACAACACCCCACCCCAACACCCCGTACTCCCCAACACCCCGCAACCCCCAATACCCCGCAACACGCCAACTCCCCTCCACAGACGGACCCCGCAACACCCCACCCCTCCAAGACACCATGCACCACCCCCCACCCCCTCCCCAACACGTCTGCACACAACACCCCTCTCCAACCCCCCCAATCCCACCACCCCTCCCCCCCCCCCCGCACTTACCCCCCCCCCCCCCTCCCCCGCCCCCCCCCTCCTCCCCCCCCCGCCCCCCCCACCTCCATCCATGTTATGTCTCATGTACGCGTAATTTTGGCCTGATCCTACGTACCGTTTTCAAGAGATCATCAATTACGCTATTTAATTAGCTCATTTTGCATACCTGAGCCGCAATATATCACATACGTTCAAATCGAAAAACAGATCGGGGCCCCATGATGGCTTTGCTGCAGCACAGGAATTTGAGTATCCACTGTACCTTGTCAAAAATATAGCAAATGCGCTGATTTTTGCATATTAATTAGCTTCCGCGCATACTCAATTTGCCCCAAAAATATGCCCAAATCTAACCAGGTCGAGAACTCTCAGCCCGCTTCCTTCCATCCCCCAAGGTACATCATTATCACCTTACTGAACTCCAGAAAAACTTGTTACACAGGCATTGCAGGAAAATTTTTCCATAAATTATGCAAATTAGAATTTAATTAGCATATGTTACGCCCAAAATCTAATCAGGTTGAGAACTCATCAACCGCTTCCTTCCCCAAGTACATCATTGTCCCCTTACGGAACTCCAGATAAATCGTAGACAACGTTTGTTACGTTTTTATCATGGACGAACGGACGGACGACGACTAACGATGTACGGACGCTGCTCATTTCAATATGTCCCCATTCCGAACTTGTTTTGCGGGGACAATTAGGTGTGTGCACTGACAACTTTTTTCAAAATGCGTAATTCCATCGTAAATTTTGGCTGCCAAAAACGAATCTGATAAGCATTTTGATGTTAAATGAAGTTTGATATGGTTTCCATGGATTTTAAATTTTTGCAATTAAATTATTTTTGAAGATTCTGATTTTGGCAATTTTAGACATATTCTGAAAGCAATGTTCTTCTCATGAGAAAACCTATTTTGTCAAAACTCTCCCACAGAATGCTTTTGTATTTCCATAAATTTTGGCAAGGAAAAGGAATATTAGCCTGAATTAACTTTTTCATGCAAAAGGGTTGCACAAAGTTCAGATCTGTTTTGCATGTACAGGTTGTATCAAATTGATAGCTGTAATGTATCATTGGAAAGAATTTGAAATGCAACAAATATCAAAAATTTCTTGGCCCTGCAGTGTTTCATGAGCACCAATTTGCCCCTTACATGCGTAAAGCTGTTCAGTCGTTACTCTATCAGTGCAGCTGCTGTCAATCATTTTAAGCAGGTGGTTCAGCAGGATGGGACTTCTCGTCGGTATTCACCATGCATGCAATAATTGTTTCCACCCTGTCCCTTACTGGTAGCAGAAGAAATTTCATTAATTTTAATAAGTTACTAAACTCTATCCAAGCAAAGCAGTATACACAAGGCAAGGAACATTTCAGATAAAAATACATCATTCACAGACAAAATGCATGTGTTGTCTGCCCTTGCAGTTTGTGAATGGAGGAAAAAGGTCACATGAGTGGGGTGCAAACCTGAGGGACACTTCCCAAGGACCATTGTATATCTAAGTGTCATGAAAATGACTTGAGGTTGAATACACTCAAAAAGCAAATGTTATTCGAACATTTTGGCCACAAAGGTCCCCAAGGGTCACATTGAGGGCCACCAGGTCAAATGAGGTCACCAAGGCCACATGTGGAACACTACCCATGGACCATTGTACCTACGTGCCATGAAAATCGATTGACATATGTGTATACCCCAAGCCAATTTTATCATTCTGAGCATTTTTGGGAAAAAACCTCTAGATACCTTGCCCCCCCACTCTGACAAGGGTATGTGGGACACTACCCATCAAATATAATAACAGAGATGCCGTACACCCCCCGCGTTGACAGAATAGGCGGCACCGTAATCGTGTTTTGGCAAATGATAAATATTCATTACGATCATTCATTCGAAACGCGCATGCGTACGCGCCGTAACCTGTTGGCCTGGAAACGGTACAATACCAAACAACATCTTCTAATGCAAATGCGTGAATATATTGAAACATTGGTACACCACGCTATGTAAATCAGGGATATATGAAATAATTGTACACACGCTATGGAAATAAGTACGCGCTGCGGGAAAGAGGGTTACGGCTTTTGAGCTGGCGTTTGCTATCTAGTGTTATAAATAGAAATCGTTGGACACTACCCAGTACCACTACATGACATGTGACATGAAAATGTATGTTGAAACAGCAGGCAATTATTTTTAGGTTAAACATTTTTGACCATACATCACACACACGAGACACTGATACACACACCCCACACACTACCAAAGCAATCCCTATGTGCCCTATTGCAGACGACCAACAAAGTAGCTTACAGAAAGCACACAATTTTCTATAACTTAAGCAGTGTTAAGCAGTGGATTTGTTGAAATCTGGCAATTCCAAAGTATTTTCATTCACTGTATCCTCTAATAAATACCCCAGGGACATTGCATTCTTTTCTGAATGGAGGACTTTAAAAATGGAGAGAAAATTGTAAAATGTGAGTGACCTCTGGTTTGCTCAAGGGTTCAAATTAAAATAGGCAGGCAGCTCCCACATTAACAGGCAATTTTGGTAATTCGGACGTTACCACTACCCACATGTGCGTCAGTAAATGCATGTTCATGCAAAATGTGGTTTACTTAGTTCTTTAAATGAAAATTCTCTAGTATGGAACATGATGGAATTTGGAAGTTAGAAATGGTTTTGTCCATGCCATTTTGTAGTTGTGACACTATCTGTCATCTATGCATTTCAGAAATTATTAGTAATTATGGAGTGATCTTCTCAGTTACCTTCATATTCTTAAACATGGCTTTAGTGAATTTGTATGGATGCAATGTCCCGTGGATCTTGACGGCATTGGCAGAGGTCTGGTTGGACCTGATGTCAAAGATGCTGGTTTCCATGGTAGCATTTGTCGGATTGCTCCATTCACTCAAAAGCTGCTGGAAGCTATCGCCATCAACATCGTCTCCTGAGTATAAAACAGATGCAGCACGTAATATTTCGTACAGCATATACTTTCACCATGTAGATTGTGTCATTAATGCAATACAATAATGATAATATTTGAAAAATGTTCGATTTGATTAAGTTCTAAAATGTGGTGTGATCAAGCAAAATGAGTCTAAATGCAGTCATATTCAGTTTTTACTTTTCCATGCAACTGTATGCACCATTTGTGAAGCTGAATTGTGCAGAAAACCCCATTGAAATTGACCAATTCCAAAGATATAATCAGTTGAAGGGTGGTAAAAACAATAGAAAACAAAAGATATTTTCATCTTTGTTTGGCTATATCTCAAAATCAATATTTGTGACCTCTGACTCATTTTGCTTGATCACATCACAAATGGTCAATATTGGTCAAATTAAATCAATTCCCAAGCTGCACTTGTTGTGTGTGTCATTAAATGAGTAACAAGCAAATCAATCCATAAAGACAGCCCTTCAAATACTCTTTTGTCTCAAAAACAAGAAAAGAAGTTTACATTGATAGGCTTCCATGTAACATTTTTTTGGAGGACACCACTATAAGTTTACTTACCCTGAAAATCTGATTCCTTAGTTCCATCTCTCCACTTAGAAGCAATCTCTTGATCTTCTTTCTCAAGATGACTCTCAACCAGTTTGTCAACTGCCTTGCTTGTTACTGCAGACATCTCCCCAGCATTTGACTTGTCAGCGCTGTCATCACAGACACCCAAACGTTGCTTCTTGCTACGTGGCAGAAATGGTGTTGCATTATGGGACAGGTGCGGATGAACTTGTCCTGTAAAAAGAAATGGAAAGACAAATGAGGTGCGTTTTTCCTTTACTTTTCGAAATTCATCTTGAATAAAATGTAAAACAAGGCGAACTCGGATTTATGTGATGTATAAAATATGTCCCTGCCAAATGTCGAGATCACTAACATGCGATAAATGCTACTATAATGAA
>JAMKCH010007654.1:0-52564 GCA_023653785.1 Ophioderma brevispina | reverse complement strand
AAATTAAATTGGTGCATACCAAATGGTGTACATTTCGCCATACTTTCCCAACCAACTCCTTTGACCCTAAGATTTCACAGGGTAAATGAGAAAAATATAGCTTTCTTCTGATACCAAAACGTTGACCACTTCCGTAAATATCTGGGCTTCTGGGGACTAGGCTATTACCGACCGTTTCCATGGACCTTTAGTGAAATTCAAAAAGTTGGCAATTACTGTGAAACTGGCCAAAACAATACCAACTTGGCCCACTTTTTTATCATTAATCATGATTATAGGCACTGATTAATAATTTTGTTTGCAGAATCGAACACACGCGAGCGTGGATTGCGTGGGCCATGAGAACTCGCACCTCGTTTTGCTATGCGTAAGGTTGAAAATGGCGCCGAACCTCCGCGTAGCATGTTGTGCGATTACAAATTGAGGTGTGCCATGGTGCGTATCTCCTGCCAAGTAATTATTTATCCCACTGCCTACCCAAAAAATAATTTTTGTACAATGGTTGTCCACTATACAGAACATGGGCCGATTGTCTACCCTCCCGGTTGACCCACACCTGTACACAATTTTGGGTCAGGTAATTTCCGTGAATCGTGCATGCAGATCATGATGTTACTTGATTACATGTTTGGACATAAGTCCCACTAGATTATGGTCAACCACAATCTCTGTTGTATCCCCCGGGTCAACAACTTTGAGATATGGGCTGGTAGTATCCGTCAAGAACCCAAAGCTAACGTGTGACAAGGGGTGACATTGAAGGGGGGGGAGAAGGGGGAGACAACAAAAAATTAAGAAATTTCTAAAAATATGCCTCCACTTACTGATATCACAGGACTAATAACGGCTTGTTAGGCCAAATTCGACGCGTTTATGAACGATCCCTTACTGGCAAAGAAAAAATCGGCGAATTTTTAAATCCGGTGGTCCATCTATCACATCGGTTTTCACATGTCTTGTTTACAGTGGGGGCGGCTGGCTAAATAGGGCTTTTGGGGCTTACCCCGCTCCCTTTTCTCAAAAAAAATCTTAATGTTTTTCATTAATTGCAGACACAGAGCAGGCAGATTAAATCTTTTCACTACAATCAGGTGTGTGATGTAGATTTACTTGTAGTAAAAAATATACAAGTGATTTTATAGGCTTTCACTGGCATACATTTTGCTAACGAACTGGCAACTCAGTATCGGGGCTGACTTGTTTCAGCCCTATGGCATGTTTTGTGTTTCCTTGAAAAATGCTGGTAGCAGGACTTGATGTTTGTGTCCATAAGAAAACACACCCAGCCAGTGTACATCATCGGGGCTGATTTTTATAGCCCCTGTGGTATGTGTTCCACGGCCTCGGCAAAACCAATGGCGTCATTACACTGGCAGTTGAAGTAATGTCTTGGAGACTAGGGTCCAGCATTGCGGTCCTTTTGGTATTTTGGGGTTCATGCTGAGCGCTTCTTATTCCAGGTATCCTAGTACAATAAATAGATAATTCCAAAATGGTACATGAAACAAATGACGTGGAGACTGGAGGGCTAAAGTGTCAAGTAACGTTTGTTAAACTACCCTATATTCTTATTCTCATCATGCCATCATGGTCAAGTTATTCCAGATAGATATAGGTTGCTAAATTAGTCCACTGTATCAGTGTATATTTCACTTTCATTGTACCTATATATGTTTTTTGACCTATCATGTGCTGTAAAATCCATCATGAATACTGTTTGATTACTACTTGGCAAATTGCTTCTCAACACCTATCTTGATATTAAATGAGAAATTAACACTTCACTGCATAAGGGGGTCCACTTCCGTAGTGACATAGGGGAAATACAGGGGTTCCCTAGGACCCATTCAATGTATTCCACCACTTAATCACACACCAGGAAAATTGTTTAGATGAAATCCACCACATGTTAGAAGGATTCAAAAGACATCAACATTGAATAAAACTGAATAAATTTTCAGTAAAAAATTAGTGGAAAAACCATGATTTGAATTTTGCCCGTTAAAATGTGCGAAAAAGACACTAATTTGTTTTTCTGCAGGTTTCTCGGCACTGAATCACCTAGATTTTTGCTGATTGCTTTAATGGGTGCTGGATGAACTATATTTACATATTCAGCACACTAGAAATTCTCGTGCCATTTTATATTTTTTAGGTTTACTTGCATAATTTACCATAGGTTCCTACAGTAAACCGCTATCGATGTTTATAAAATATTATACCCAATGGCCTACTATACTTCCCAAGAAGTGTTTGATTATTTACTTTGTTTATGTCACTAGGTGTATGCATTATGAAATCAGATTCCAAGGAACTTCTATTAAGATTTTTAATTTTTGTCTGGCACTTCCGTTATTGCATAAGGGGGGGGGCTCCTAGAACCCTGCTATACTTAAATCAGGAAAACGGCGCGATGGATTGAATTTTTTTTGCATCCAATGCAAGCGCACTAAAAGTTAGACAAATACAAAAAATATAAACCAAATATATGACGCGTTAAAAAACGCCGGCCGAAAAACCAAAACTGGTCCCTAGGACCCCCCCCCCCCTTATATGCAGTTGAAGTGTTATCTTTTATGAGTGGCATTTTTATGATTGGAGGTAAAGCCGAGAGTGGAAAATGCCAAAATTGAGCGTTTTCTAGTGAGGTAGTTAGAAAGTTTTTGTACTTAGTCTTATGAAAATGCCTTAAAGCAGCCCACATGCATTGAAGATGGTGAGTTAACTGATACAGATATTTTCAGAAACTTTTTATTATTCACCTTTTTAACTTAATTTGTGATGTATTCATATGTATTTGCTAAAAATTGTGTTGATTAGTTAGTGTATATTGTAGGCCTATACTACCGGTATTTTTGTATTGTGTTTTAAAACTGATACTTAAAGAAAACATGTGGCTATCCAAAACATGATCGTAAAAAGCGCATTGTCTGTGCACAGTGATCATGTTAAAATAAAAATAATTGTTTTAACTTGCTTTTGGATAGTGAAATGTCAACTTTACTATTTAAAATGTCCTGAAAGAGCAATATAGTTCAATCAAATTGGTGAACAAGCCACTTGTTTTATCTTCAATATATATCATAAAATTATCTCGAAAATGTTCACCAAATTGCATATTTTTGAAATGTTTTACGGCGGCTTCGCGCGGCCATTATCCGCCACCGGACTTTTCACCACTCCCAGCCTCCACTGTTTACCAAAATGATGGCAATATCACATGCTTTCTGAAATGTCCCGGATATTCAGTCACATGATTGTCATCTCTACAAAACACGCAATATGTGTGTGTGCGTGTGTGGAACACAATAAGCGTGCGGGCCGGTACGGCAAGAGAGTCGTTTCCGGTCTTCGACGTCATATCCCCAAACAAAAAATATAGCACGTTTTGATCATCGGAACAAAATCTACACTAAAGTATAAGTTTTCCCAGAAGTTTACGCATTTTCGATATGCAATGGTTCAAAATAAATGTAGTGGGACATATGAATGACTGAAAGTCTACTACTACGTTACCTGTGGATGCAGTTTGAAACGGAAAGTGCCGTCGAAATGGGACGGGCATAACCCAAAATTGATGTATTGTTTCAGCAGGCCGGAATAGCTTTCGTAAGTATCATACGATTGTTGCGGCCACTAGTCCCAACAGTGACTCTTCTTATAAGAGTCACACACCTGCCATTGCAACTCAGTGCACACGAAATTGAAATTTCATGAAGATTTAAACACAAAATGTACTTTTATATGCTAAAAACCTTGCACATGTTCTCCTTACAAAGGATAGTTACATGTTTATAAGATGGATATTGCGAGTAAATACCTGCAGGCTTTATCATTTTCAGAGAAAATTAGGGGACAAAATTTTGCTCCATCCACATGTCCAATGGAATTTCATGACACGGACTTTATTCTACCGAAGTATATGGGTAATATTGGGACGAGTTTGTTACAAGTGTGTTGACTGTGTAGTTCACCTTGCTGCAACAGAATCGTGGCGTAACACTACTCGGCGTCGGGTTAGCTTGGTCAGCAGGTAGCTCCCTGCGCGAAGAACATTATAAGGCTTGCGTCACCCATGATGACGGAGTCTACTTTTAAATATTTTGTTTCAATGAGAAGTTTTGGATGGTTACACAATTGCAGTCTTTACCACTATCATGAGTTGAGGGTGTACAACCATGATACAACAATTCGTAGCGTGACGTCTCTTGATTTTGACTCCGGATGTAGAAAACGTGGTCAGGGCAGCGGCGGCCAAGAAATCCCAAATTAGAGACTTCATAAGGGAGTGAACCACATTTTCCAAAATTGGGAGCAATTTTAAAGACCACTATAAGGGATTGCTAAACAGAAAAATCAAAAAAATCATCCAAAAATCAGATTTTGCATTTTTGGAACAAGTATAGGTATCCTAACCTACCCTGCAAGTTGATAGTCTAGAAGCACCTAATAAGACAAATCGGATATTAGTTCATTACTGTCCGTACGGACAATTTAATACAACTTGTAAGGAATGGGGGATTCATATCTCTGAAACATTGCGGTTTCTTTTTTTTTCTTCCTTTCTGTCAACTTTTCATTGGAAAATATGCCTAAAGGGAGTCCTGCAGACTTATCCTTCACTTTCGAGCTATTCCTACAAATTTTAAATATTTTTTATCTTGCGGGATAATCACTGATAGTTGTCTTAATTTTTGTTCCCTGATAAAATCCAAAACTTGACCTTTTTACCATTTTTATCGTTTTTACCTCATAATTCGGAACACTTTATTATTGTTACCCCTGTGTACCCTTTAAATCCAAGCTGGGCCATGGAAGGGTGGAAGGGGTGTGGAAGGGCTTCAATCTTTTATTTAATTATCAATGCATATAAAACATTGTGTACCAAAATTCACCAATTTGATCCAGATTTGCACACTCAAATGAGATTTGTGCATAAGCCCCCAATAAATAACTAGAATTTCGGGTTCTCGGCTTTCGCGCTCGCTAAAACTTAAAAGATTAAGTGTGGGCCGCCCGCTAGTCCCATTACAGTATATAAACCAAATTGACCTACATGACCTTTGACCTTGGCAATTGACTTTGACATCGTCAACAACTTGAGGAAGGTTCCCATGTTGCACCTAGACTCAAGTTAGAACTTTTTCAAAACTTTTTAATGGAGGTCAATTTTACACTTTAGCCTAGTTCAACTTAACCTCACATGACTTTGACCTTGGCACGTGACCTGTTGACCTCATAAACACATGAGGGATCACATCGGCACCTATGACACCAAGTTTGGTTCCAATTGAACTTCAAACTTTCAATTGAGGTAAATTTAAACAACCTTAACATTTTAGGGACCACACATACATACACCACCACACATACACACGAACAACATATTGCCAAAGAAAGTGGTCCTGCCCACAGACGAGTCCTTCAGAGGCAGGCGGAGGCGTGGATGTGTTGCTTTGATAAAACAGCGCGCTCGTCGTTCCTGTCAAGACAAGAATAGTCCTTTAAAAAAAGCAACCATCGCCTAGCGATGTTAGTGTTAATACTTCAGATTAGGAAACCTCTCTTATTAGAGAGAATAGCACTGTATAACCACAATTATTATCAACGTCAGCATTAACCATACTCATGCGTCAACCTTAAAGGGGATGCCCCGATTTTAAGTCCATAAAATTTTTTCATCTTGATCTTAAAATGGTCTTCACCCCCAACCCCATTGTAAAGTTTCGCGCCGATATTTCAATCCGTTTTTCGTGAACCTAAAAACGACGATTTTTGTTATCCCATAGAGTAGTGTAAAATTAATATGTCGACAAAAAAAGGGGGCGCATATTTTAGTTTATAACATCCAAACCAAACATTCTGAAACCATGATTATTTCAAATGGTAAAATAAAAGTAGCTGGTAGGGGTTAAGAACATTTGGAACAAATACCAGGTAAAAGCGGGGATTCTTACATCCTCCCCTCTTTCCGGGTCGAGGCCTATCAGCTATCGGACCATGGACCTTAAAGCAAAAAATAGCAATTTTTAGAGAGAGCTCCCAATTTCATTTTTTTTAAAGATTTTTCCACAGTTGCATGGGTTATTTGGCTATCCTTTGAATGTTAAATCTAGAAACTTCTCTATGTGTCGCATAAGAAGGAATTTTGTAATTGGAATCATTGAAATTTTCTGCTATTTTGAAATAGCTAGCAAGACTTATTCGCGCATCTTTTTTAAAAGATTTTTCTTTCACCAGTATGCATGCCACATGGCGGCAAATGACTACTTTTAGAGGGTCACCCTGTATGACCACCCCGGCATTACCTCGTTGCATCATACCCGCAAATCTTCATTCAATCACATGCAGATGCCTATTGATGCTTATAGGGCCATCAGTGTAAAATGAGATACAGTCCCCGGGACCACGGACGCGTAAGCTACACGGAATAAAGCGTGAACTGAAACTAATGTTGCGTGAACTAAATCGAGTGCCCTATTCTTACCGTTTATGTGATAGACTATGATTCCGGCGGCATCGCCGTCCTTGGGGGAGGGGGAGGCACCCCCGTACAGAATTCTGTCGACAAAATGTAACTTTGTCGGCGAGACCGGTATTAATGTCGGCAAATGTCGGTGCACCCTCTTACAAGCAGCATTCTGATTATACTATAACGCACATATCGGGAGATAACGGTGGCTGCTATAAGCCTCATTCAATTTAGCACTAAATCGTCAGCAATAACTATTCTAACTAAATAATTAACTTGCATTTTCGTAATTCCAATAATTTTGGGGTTACTTTCTTTTAATATACTGTAAAACAAGAAATGTCGCTGCAATTTTAATTTCGATAATTCGCTAAGACCTCCAAATCGCTAATTAAATGCCGCCAATAAATGTTAAATCTATAGTCCTAACATAGCATGTTTGATTCAAATTAGTGGAAATTGAATTGCTGCAAAATATTGATTTGTCTAATTCCGCTAAATTAAGTTTACCGTTGAAATTAATTGTTTTACGTACTATGATTTTGCTCAGAACGATCCTACTATGTGGTTTGTATGTCTCAATACAAGGCCATGAACCCGTAAAAGAACCACCCGGGAATTTTGAGATCGTGGCGCTGGGGAGATATAAGAGCGTAAATGAATGAAAGATTTGTAGACACGAGAGTAGCTATTATTCAAGAATGACGAACGTCCGACGTGTGTTTACATTATAAGTAGTGGAGAAAGGGTATATTAACGAGCGAAACCTCGAGTGTGTCGTCACTGTTAATCTATAGGAAATACATTATGATATGGAATCCTTATTTTGACGGATATTGACACTACACATGCAGAACGTACATGTCGAGTACACGAGAAGAGACGTTTCAAGTCCCTTGTGGATGTGTGAGTGTAATAAATGGGGCAGGGCATGTTAGCTGCCACTGTCTTTAAGAAAAAATCATTAAATACTTTTAAGATCACACGGTAGTGTGTAGCACCCGTTTAAAAAAATATAACTTCAAAGAAATCCATTATTTCAACCGACAAGGCAGATTACCGTAGGTATATTACCAGAACAAACTTTCCCTTTGGACGTCCTTTCTCGTCAAAATCTCCAACCTAACTCAAAAGCATTATTCAAAAACACGTTGCCCTACCGACGACACTATTAGCCTTCGGCAACGGTCCATCGCTTTCAAAACCCCAGCAGATTGTAGTATGAGTACTTTTCACGAGACGAGTACTGTATGAGTACGAGTATTTGACCCCGAGTATGAGTACGAGTCATGAGTTTTGGTCCTGAGTACGAGTACGAGTTGAGTACAGCAAATTTTCAATCCGGAGGGACTGAGTATCAGTAACGAAACTTAGCCGAGACGAGTATGAGTACGAGGACTTGTGCCGTAGTACGAGTATGAGTATATGGAGTACTGTGCCTGAGTACGCGTATGAGTACGAGTACTTATGCATGAGTATGAGTACGAGTACTCTGCAGATTGTCATATGAAGATAATGGCGTAACAATGAGTTGACGAGGACGACGGGGGATAGTCACCACCAAGACTTCGACTAGCGTGAAAGTTTACGTGACCTTGCGTATTACCCCAAAATTTGTTGTGATTTTCTTGTAGACATAAACAAAGTTCGTCTGTTGCAGATGGAATATGCTAGTTTTGGCAGTTGGCCCATCAAGTACTGACAAAGCAAGGATCGGGGAGGAATTAACTGTCAAAGGAACAGTATCGTCACAGTACCATACCGAGTAAAAAAGTGTGGACCTGTACCCCATAGTCTCATACCTTGTCTCATTATACATTGAAATGATGGGGTCACATGCTGGACCCATACCCATAGTAGCACATACCCATACCTATTATTATAGCATCATGGCAGTGTTGTCTGTACATTTGTAGTAAATGTGTCGGAACCCTACCCATACCCGCAACTAAGGTCTACCTTACACTTACCCATACCCGTACATGAATTGTCTACGACGTTGTACGGGTATGTGGTAGGGATATATATTATAACCAAACGTTATCTGTATGGGGCATCATCACAAACCCCAGTAGTAACCCCCCTACCCCAATGAAATGCAAATTCTTGAATCTTTTGATCTCAAAACAATTGCATATGGCCTTAACTATTGCAAACATTGTATGGTAGGAAGAGGAATTTAAGTGACATTACATTTTATAAGGTTCGTTTCAGAGTTTGGATAATTATGTGTTCAAATTGTGGTGACACTAGCCCAGAAGTTCGAGAATGTACTGTGCCAGACTTGTTTTGTTCAAACTTGAAAAATGTATCCCAAAAATAGCTTCAAGTGTTTCTGAACACACACACCTTTTTTGAAGCTACAAGTCTTTGATAGAGAATAAGAGAATATGATGTAAAACCTAATAATCACTGGTGTTCCAGTTACTGTTAACATTTGCTATAAACATTTATGCGAGACCTACATGTACCATGGCCAAAAAGAGAAAACCTGGAATTGGATAAATGAGGTTTGCTCTTTAAAATTGCATGGAAAATGGTAGTATACCATAGATATCACCTTGAAATTATGTTATATTTCCAAAAGTATGAGTATTTGGTTATGAGTACGAGTACGAGCTCTGGTACAACAAAATGTAAATCACGAAGTACGAGGAGGGTACCGAGTACTTTATGCTGAGTATGAGTATGGAGTACGGAGTACCCAGGTCGGAGTATTGAGGACGAGTTACGAGTACACAAAATTACTCATAATAGTGGATGGTACCGTATCAGTATTGCGATACTACAAGTCTGGTTGCCAAACAAAACATCTGCATCAAATCCTCTAGTCTTATCTATCAACTTCATACCACACATAGCTTCTCATCATGCTCTCTCTCTGTCCAGCCTCAGATTCCCATCTCATTTTCGCTCAGACCCCATGACTCCTCCCTTAGAGCATCACCAGATCTTATACACAAGTTCACTTCAAAATGATATCTTTCCTTGCAACAAACGATCCCCACATTCCTAAACTTCACCCAACCCCACAGTAGCCACATCGATTCCACACGCCCTTAACTAACCCTGTCCCCAGGTACGTGAAACTCCTCAAATTCTACCTCCTCACACAACTTCCGAATATTTTCAAAATCCCTCCGGCATCCTTATCGCATCCCAAATAAATTCTTTGCCAACTTGGGGTCTCTATTGAATCTTGCGTGCATCTCCCCGTGGATCCATTTCCCGCATTCTACAAGACAATGAATGTTGATTTACTCTCCCACACACGCCACATGGTTCTACCTTACTACCACCTCACATCGCAGATCTCCACCACCGCTCACCAGCACTTTTGGCTTACCAGGTACCTGCAAACCCGCACTCAGCCCTTTCCATTTCAAAACTTGTCCCTCCGTCCCTCCATTGTCGCGATCATTAAACCAAGTCTCAGCATACAACATCTCACTCATCAAACCTATTTGTAACTTCCGTAACTACGTCAATCCACAATGCAAAAAATCAATGGCGAAAGTACGAACCTGATGAACACCCACCTTCCCAAATCCTCAGACAAATCAATGCCCACTATAAAACTTTGGCTTTGTGTTCATAAAAATCATCAATGCTCTACACAATATTCTGGTATCTACTCTCCCTCAGTGCCCAACTCCATCAAGTTCCTCTCCGGTTACTCTCTATCAAACGGCATCTCCAAGTCTTACAAAATAACATATACAGCTTCTTCATTTAGACCGATATTCCTTCTTCGTAATCTCTCTCAAAAAAACTGAATCTATCGTGCCATGCCCTGATAAAAACAAATGGCATCCATCCATTACCACAATCTTCCGATCCTATTCTGCTAAAATCCCTTTAAACAATTTATTGCCTGCTCCACAAAATTCAACCCCTATATGCGCCACAACTCATTGAATCCCCTTTCCACTTTAAAAATTGGAAATACAACAGATCCCACTCCTCTGCAGCCTCATCCAGCCAAAACACTCTCTGACAAAATCCATATCAAACCCAATTCCTTATATCCCACTCGCAATTAATACATATCAACACTCACCTCAGCCACTACAGCCGCTTTCCGTTTTTCATGTCTATGATGCCTTCACTACCTCATTTCTCGGCTGACCCCCTTCAAACTGCCATTCCACACATCGCGTCTACCTTTCTGATCTATATTCTCCTCATTATGATCTATCCATATGATCTTTCCAAAACCTACCTCTATCTTCTAGCAATTGAAATTCAAACTGTCAATCACTCTACCCTCAGACATAATTCCCCCTTCGACAGTCTCTTCATCCTTTTCAGCTGCCATCACAATCTTATTACACCTTGTGGGATTCTCTCCAACTCACTCAAGAAACTTATAAGCCTCCTCCTTCATATCCCTCGCCACCACGTGCTGCTTGCCTCGCTCTTCATCCTCTTACACTCGCTTTATTCTAATCAGGTACCATTTTTACTCCTATCCTTAGATGCATCTCGATCTTTTCCACTATCGCCTCCTTCACCTCCACATTCCACCCCGTATCGCAACTACCTCTCCTACATTTCTTTTTCCCACACACTTCATCACATGCCTGTAACACCCCTTCTTTAAAGCACTCCCACAAATCCGACACATCAGGCACCACAAGCTCCTCAACTCTCGCCTCAAAATTCTTTCTTGTCTTTTCTTCTTTCAGCTTCCATACTTTCCTCCTCTCCTGCGCTACCTTCCTCACCACCCTTTTCACCTTTCTCTTATCCACATCTGCAACCTCCAACCTGTGTTGCAATTCCCCTGGAATCACCTTAACATTCTTCAGAAATGTTCTCTTCCCCTTGCCCACTAACACAAAATCAATCTCTGTCTCATTTCCCCCTGAGGTAAACATCACTTTCCTTTTGTCCTCTCTCCTGAACCACGCATTCGCTACACATAACTCGTTTTCATCACAAAACTCCAACAACAATCTTCCTTCCAGATTCCTATCCCCAAACTCATTTCCTCCGTGAACACTTTCGAAACCGTAGATCCTTTTCCCCACATGCCCATTGAAATCTCCAACACACAGGACCAATTCTCCCACACTTTGTACATCACATTCATCTGCCAACTCTTCATAAAAATACTCTTCAACCTTCGGGCTGGTTGGCACCCTCTTTTGTTCTAAGCCATGAGGTTTTATTAGAGCAGAAAAATAATTGATCGGATGCCCTTCCTGACGCCAATCCACCGTTCTCGGCGGTGGCCTAGCCTTTGGGCTTTCCCGCCCAGCCATGCAAGGCAATGCGTGTAAACATTCGCTGGATGACCGCCGTTGGCTTTCCATAGCCGGCGCTCTTGTTCTTATAAAAAATCTCAATTTGGTATGCGCTGCAACCTGTATAGATTTCAATATTCACAAAAAGAAAGGAAACCTACCAAAAGACTTAAGCTCGTAAAAAAGCCAAAAAGTTCTAGAAAAGAGTAACAGCCACATAAAAGTATTAATTGTAAGATAGCAAAAAAAATGAGATGAGAGGAAATGTCAAGGATACGCAAGTGCGTCTCCTCTATTGCCTAATTTCTCAAATGGTAAAGTACATTTATACATTATTGTCTCATTTCCTCAAGTGTAAAGTAAATTTAGACAACCAGAAAATGTCAGCACCACTTGATGGTATATGAGACTTTTACAACTCCTGTTCTCCATAACAGCAGGGAGGTCCTCTGGTGTTTAATACTCCCCTTCTTACTAGGGTATATCACCACACAGAAAGACTGCGACTGCTACCAATACAGATACGTACCCAAAACCATACATGACTGCAACGCTAACTCAGTAAATACAACATCAACATAACAATTCATGAATCGTTGAGGCAAAACTAACTATACATCCTTTCCTTAGTTGTCACATTCTGGCATGCTGCGGGTGCCAATTAAGTTTTGGGACAAGCACGTCGGGTCCTCTTCTCAAGGCCAGCATAATGCCTCTCTCTCTTTGGTAATGAGAGGACAGAGGGGCTTTGCGCTGTCCTTGAAACAAGCCAGAGACGTGGACACAAGTGATTTCTGCAGCAAGGTAATGTATTGTATTTTTTAGTGTATCAAGAGCTGCTTGACCCAATGCAAATTGTAATTTTTATTTTTAGAATAATGCCTATAAAATCAGAAAAAAAATCGATGGCGAGAGTCTTGGCATAGAGGTCTACGTAGCTCATGACTCGCATGCTCTAGCGTCCGTAATCCATCATCGAATATCTCACAGAGATCCTCTATTTTAAAAAAAACATGTTTGCCTGCAGGATAAAGCTAGTGAAAAAATAAATCCAAATCATGTGTTCAAATTGTGTCACCGTTGATATTGGCTTTATCCTGGTTTTGTCATAATGAAAGAGATTTTCAAACAGCTGTACATCAAGCAAGAAATATTGAAATAGATAAACGATGTGTAGTTTATTTTTGATTTAACCAATACCGCTAACAAATGGGAATGCATGTGTATAGGCAAGGTCAAAAGTCATCAAAATTCACTAAGAGAAAAATAAGATCTTCGTAGAGTTCGTGACGATTTGGAAGCAAAGGTTTGAACAAGATTTGAAAAGCGTATTTGAGGGATGTCTGGGACGGATGAATGTCAGAATCTAAAAATGTCCCTATGTGGTTGGGTGCAATGCAGGATGTATCAAAAGATTACCGGTGGGCAAGAGATAGTGCTCCGGACTCACAGTCACGGCAACGGTGTTGAAGACCAGGGCACTCGATTCAGCTAACTCTTCACAATTGTCCGTCTATAGAGCCGGACTAGGCTCCAGGGGAACTACAGTCAGAAAATGCCGTTTTTTCATCGTGATATTGAAGAAGAACTTTGATAAAGCACATGCTATCATAAAGAAGAGCAACCAAGCTTTTTACCTGGCTTTTTTCCATCCCATATTTGCTGTAGAGGCAATCCAGAGATATGTGCGTCTTACTGCAGAAGGTCATCCATTTTGTGTCACTTTTCTCTATGCGTTTCAATGGCGCAAACATCAATTATGCAAAACGCAACGCCTTTCGAAGCGGATTCCGAATTCAAGGAAGGGATTACACTTCATAAGGCAACCCATTAAGGTCGGAAAAGGATATGCGTGATATCATAGGTGACATTGAAGAAGTGGCTGTTGAAATGAAATGCAAATGGGACATTCTGCATGAAAAAAAAAGGATTCACCGCTGTTCACTTGCCTCAAAAATCAAGTCAAGCTTGGAAGAAGGTGTACTTTATATCATTATACCAGTCCAAAATCAGGAGCAAAATTACAACTCGTAACATTCTGTAATGCTGAGGAGGAGATGATTACAACCAAACTCTGATCAAATGCAACGTGTTTGAATGAGCTGTACATTGCCCAAATAGAACTCACTGTAGTAAAATAAATATCTCAAGATCACCCAAAGCAAATGAGATGAAATAAAGAGCATTTCAAAACATGATTCTCACTTTTTAAACTGATATCAATCCCCGATTTCATGTCTAAAAACAATTCTCTGATTGTACCATTTTTAAGATAAGTTTATAATGTATTTCCTTTTATACAGGTGTGGCAGGAGATATAGTCCTCCGGGCTCACAGTCCGGGAACAATGGTGAACAATAGGGCAATCGATTCAGTTGACTCTCCACGCAACATTAGTTCACGATTTATTCCATTGTCGTCTGTGGAACCCGGACTATGATACCTGCCGGACTATGATTACTTTCACACCGGCAAACAGTATACCTGTACCTATACGGGATTTTTAATAGGTGGCAGAACATGACATGCGTCTTAATAAGGGATCCTTCTGTAATAAAGAATTCAAAGGATATATATCGGGATATTCCCTTTAACTATCAATACACACCTTTAACATTTTAAAGTTGAAAGTCTAAGTGCTTTCATTTTGGCTCACAAGATATCACTAAGCTTGTTTTGTAAAACGTATGCATTGCAAATTTCGGACTCTTTCTCCCAAACCATTGATAGAAAAGCTATTGCTTCAGCCATTCAGCTAGATGTAAATTCTTAAATGCAAAGCCTTAAGATTTAGATATACGGAAAAAGCACCCCGTCACTTGGACGTGTTTCGCATTAGTGATCCGTCACGTCTCCTTAGATGAATTACAAACTTGAGATTTTAATGCTAAATGACGGGCTATTTTAGTGCTTTTCAAAATTGGATGAAGCATTCCTTTTCATTATGCGTGGACAAAAAGTAAAGAGAAGAAACATGTGAAAGTAAGGGTAATCGAAAAGAGTCCGAACGCTGTCCGGCCTTCTTCGTCTTTTAGAGTTGGGACAAATAGTGCAAATTCTGCTGGTAAATAATAAATTTGCATCTCTTTGTCCTGCTGAAAATTTCTCTTGAAATTTAACATCAACTGAATGAACTGCACTACACTGCACATGTCACAGAGGTGTAGACGGGGACACGGGATCTTAATATTTTCAAATCTTCACTGTTAGATATCTTCGTACATTTACGTGCACTGTTAGTAAAATGCTTGTAACTTTATATAATAATAATAATAACCAACATTTATAATGCGCTTTTGCCAGAGGATACAAAGCGCAGTGAAAAAAGACAACAAACAAGCAAAAGGAACACAAATGTAAAATGAACAACTTAAGCAAAATAAATGAGTTTTCAAGAGTGACTTAAAGCTATCAACACTTGGCGCACTACGAATGCAGAGAGGAAGTGTGTTCCACAGTTTGGGTGCAGCCACAGAAAAGGCTTTGTCTCCAGCACATTTGTGAGTCCTAGGAACCTTAATGTTATAGATTTGTTATATTTTGTTTGCTGTTAAATAGACATTCTTGTCGAATCTTAAAACCGGAAAGTACACTGATGGACAAAGGTACAAATAGGGCGGATGGTCCAGAAGGTGTAGTCTTAACATAAGCTGAAAGTGTCTTACATTAGGCCATGATACGTTCGCGATTTAACGATCTTTTCGTGCTACAGCGCTGGGGATCCAAATGAAAAGAGTGCACATTATTTAGAAAAATGAATAAAATGTCAACTTAATTTACTTCCAGAATGTCATTGACCAATATGTACACGTAAACTCAAGCGAACAATAGAGCTAATGATATTCAACAATCAACCTAAAAACACTTCAGATCTTTTCTCAACAGGGTATGCAGGTCCATTGTTACTGCCCACACTGTTTGAAAAGATTTCAAGCTATATCAGGTGTTATGAAACCGTAAAGAATGGGAAATATGTTTATTGTGTCCAATAACATATGCTTATTATATTCCGTGTATATTTTCAACCTATATAAAATTATTGCTAAGATTGGGATTTTTCTAAAATTATCTGTTTTGGCAGCCATGTTGAACTTTGAAGTATGTGACGACTTTATAAGTGTCAGAAATGGGATCATTGGGTCCAATACGTTATTTCTTCATATAAATATTTACTGATGCAGTGCTGATTCAATTGTTATCAGTTATGGCGTTTTCTTTGGACACCATCTTGAGTATCCCGGTAAAGCCACGGCCCAGAGCTGGCAGCAATGCATTTTTATGATGTTGGTGAAGACACTTTCAGCCCATGTAAGACACTTTCAGCCCATGTAGGCCATGGTACATGATACAATGTTGGCCTTTTAATTAAATATTCATGCTCCAGACCTGGGGATTACTTATTTCCTTCACTAAAATTAAAACAATATTATTTTAACCAGGAAAAGCTTTGTCCCCACATGAAAGGGGTGCACATTATTTAGAAAAATTAATAAAATGTCAACTGAATAATTACTTCTAGCATATCAGTGACCAATGGATATACATAACCTCAACATGCTCATGCGAACAATGGGGCTAATGATACTCAATAATCGGCCCGGAACACACTTCACATTCTTTTACATCTGGTCCATTGTTATTGTGCACGCAGTTGAACAGATTTCGAATGATATGTCCTTGCTGCATTGGCGGAGTTCTTTCCTCGTTCGCGATAAAAGAAATCTTGAGATTCTACTGTGTGTTTCATTAACTTTGACCATATGAGTAATAATTTTTTTTCGAAAAGAAAATGTAAAGGGACAAAATTCATGAAAGAAAAGCCCATGGCAAGGGCTGACCTAATTTGTGCATAACCTAAATCCGCAAGTTATTGTCTTTAAACCATGAAAAACCACATTTCTATTCAATTTACCAAGAAAGCCAATGGTATTCAGCGACCTACATTTTTAAAAATCATGAGCGAGGTGAGTATGTTGCCCTTTAAGTTATGAACAATACGGGGAAGTCATAACACCTGATATAGCTTGAAATCTTTTCAAACAGTGTGGGCAGTAACAATGAACCTGCATACCCTGTTGAGAAAAAGATCTGAAGTGTTTTCGGTTGATTGTTGAATATCATTAGCTCTATTGTTCGCTTGAGTTTACGTGTACATATTGGTCACTGACATTCTGGAAGTAAATTGAGTTGACATTTTATTCATTTTTCTAAATAATGTGCACTCTTTCATTGGGGATACAGCGTTTTCTTGGTTTACATAATATTTTAAAACTTTTAGTGAAGGAAGTAAGTGCTCCCAGCGCTGTAACACAAAAAGATCGTTAAATCGCGAACGTATCATGGCCTAAGAACACAATAGACAGATGGGTGGTAGGACACTCAGTCAACGGACACTGTAATATATGACACCTGCTCTATCCAACTCCCTCTGTCCAACGTGAGTGCGAGGACCCATATTCAAAATAAACCGAACTACCTTATTATACATTGTTTGAACCTTATTTTTATAATATTGTATACCATGAGGAACATGAATAATCATAGTGACATAAAATAAGTGCAGTGCTCAGTGTTTGCGAGTTTTTTCACTTAACAAATACGCCAACAGTTCTCAAATATAATTGCTCATTTTTGATATATTTTATGACTGTGGTTTTATTGGATTTGTTTTGTCTATGCAAATGTCTTTTTGTCTGGACACCCTTTACCATGTTTATGATGATTGAAGCAATGGTTTGTGAATTCTGGAGATGACAAAACAACATTTTCTCCGATTGTGGTCTTAAACGAAAAATTATACCTTTAGAAATGTCGCCCGTTGGGAATCCACGATTCTAATGATTAAAATCATCATTTTCAAGACATGTAGCTGATAATCTTACCGTAACAACTTTTTAAAGGCCCTTTTAGTTCATTAAAAAACAAATTCAACAGGAGCAAAATCTCAACATCCAGAACAATTGAGGGCGGTGTCATTAAAGCAATAACAGCACATTTTTTTGAAGAGAGTCCCCGATTTTCCAGATATTTTGAGATTTTTGCACAGTTGCATTGGTAATTGGCGAGTAAACAATACCTGTGAATGCTAGAGCTCAGCATTCTCTATGGAATTTTGTAATTAGAATAATTAATATCGGAGATCTCCGATAATAAAATGGCTTTTGGATACGACTTTCAATATAAAATAGCCGGGAAATTGCGCCATGTACGTGTTTACGCTTATCCATTAGTTGTTCCTTCGGTTCAGGCAAGTCAAGTTAGAGGTCATTTTCGTGAGGTGGCATTATTTTAGGGATTATTTCACCATGGACGGACATAAATGTGGTGTTTCCAGCTCCACCATTAAATTACAATCAGGGATCCCAATTCTAATTACAAAATCGTTTCTTTTATGACAAATACGCATTTTTAAGCATTACCACTTGCAGATATAGTATTCTAGACAATTACCAACACAACTGTGCAAAAATCTCGAATTTTCAAAAATGTGCTGTTATTGGTTTGAATGTGATATTATTGCTTTAAAGACGTCAATGAATTAAAATTTTCTGTACTGGTGATTCAAAACTGACGGAATGGCACGGGTTTTTTATGACTTTTTCTTCGTTTTGTTAAATATTGCCATTGTTTGATTGCTTTTTCTATTCTTGGTATGGTTTCTCTCTAGAAATACTAAGAGCATATTATATATATACACACAAGTACTAATATTGACGAAATTTAACAGCAAACTGTTCCATTCTCGTAACCATGGTGACATTCAACCTACCTTTACTACTTGCACTTAATTTCAAAAATTCCATTGATTCTTGCCTTGGTTGCTGAAGTTAAACGATTGTACTCTCTTTTGAGGCATTTATACTGTTGTATTTATAGCTACCAATGTTAGTCAGCAACGACTTTTTGAAAACTTATATTTTACATAACTAAATGTCTATGTATACGAAATATTTGAAAATAAAGTTTTTTATTTCAATTTCCATTATGTATTTTATTACTACATTTAGAGGATATTATTTTATTTTACTTTCACCACGCTTGTAAACACATGTATGCATTTTGCCTTACACCGAACGAATCGTTGGAAAAACATTTAAGAAAAGGTGTTGGTTCAACAAGATGGCACGCTGTAAATTTTAAACGCACATCCTCAAGATTTGGACATGTAGAAAAGCACCCTGCGACTTGGACGTGTTTCACATTAGTGATCCGTCACGTCTCCTTTAGATGAAACTTGAGATTTTAATGCTAAATGACGGGCTATCTTACGGCTCTTAAATGATACTTCTTTCGTCAAATCTGGATGGAGCATTCTTTTTAATTTTAAATTAAAGCAAGACAGCAAGATATCACTTTTTCACATTTTGATATTATTTCTAAATGCGTTCTGCCGAAAAGTCTTAGACATCAAAGTGAAGCGACATTATGAAGGTAGGGGAATCGATGAGTGTCCGTCATCTTTGTCGCTTTGAAATAAAAACTTTATACATCTTTAACACAGGCCCTCTTTGGTAACTGAAGATCTATAATTCTCTTGACCTTTAATACCAACTGAATGAATTGAATATACTACACTTGTATCAGTGGCGTAGCAGGGGAAAGAGGATCCTTCAGCTTTTCCCCCAAATTCAAAAAAAAAAAAAATCGTCTCTCGTGCTATAGATTTTTTCAACTCCAATCTTCAATATCCCCATCTAAACTCTTCCTCCCATCTGCAATCATAAAGTGGAACTATGTACATATAGTTACGCCACATAACATGTGTATTAGATTCTACACATAAATTAGAAAAAGCTACCACCCACTAACGTACAAACTCCGTGATTTTCTTACCTAACTACAGCACAAGACATGGCCAACAGCTGCGCAGAATTCGGCCCCGCTTCGCTCCCACTGCAGACAAGAAACTCTTTCTCTCTCTCTTCTGAAGTAATTTATATACCTGGAAATGGTCAAAACACTTTGCTTAGGACTGCATAAATCAAATAATAAGACTTCAAGCTTACGATTTATGTCAAAAGTAGGAGTGGGTTAAAGGGATAAGCCGCGATAATGCGAGAGAAACAAAAATGTGGAAATGCATATTTTAGCTTATAAATCAAAGATGAATGTGTACAATTAAGTATAACTATATACTTTAGGAACAAAAACACCCAATAGTGAAAAATGAAGTATTTGAGGAAATTTGTCACACCGTCTCCCACAAATAGACATACAGTGATGTCGTCTCAAAATCTACACTTAACTGCTGATTCTGGTTTACACCAGCACGGAATAATCAAATATCAATAAAATCTGCATTTGAAGTCAAACTGTAAATGGTGTACAGTATTACTGGATATTCACAAGGAAAGGCTTTTTCTTTAATCTCAAGTCGGAATTTCGATACGCACGTGTAGAAATTACTGATAGTACTGCCTAATCGTCTTTAATACGCGGATTTCAAGCCAACAACTTGCAGGTTATGTTAACACATCCATGCCAGTAACAAAAATACCAAAATACGAATTTTGATGATTTTTTCGATGTTCCAGATCAGCAAATCGCTGCTTATTCCTTTAAGGCAAAGGTGAAACGTGAAATTGCAATTCAAAAACGCACCTACAAAACCATGAACAAGCAGAGGACGAGAGCAGTTTCTTCTCCACAAGTTTAAGGAGGCGTGACTTATCGTAGCTATTGTCTGGGAAAATATAGAATCACCGACGTGAAAACACTGATTACATTGAAAACAGGGTTTGTTCGCCAGTGGTGTGACTACCGGGTAAACATATTTTGATGTGTTTTTTTTTTTTTTGCTAAAGGAATGATCGATTTCTTCGCTGACATAGTAATGTACCCGAAGCACTAATGTATTGTCGTTTTGTAACTGGGTTTCCTTAAATCCTTAATATTGTAGAAAATCGACACTTCTGAATTATTTCTAAATATTAGAAACGACTACACGATTAGAACTATTCGTACATTACGACAGATTTGTTAGCTTTTTTTGCTGTCAAATGTACACTTTTGGACAAAGGTACAAATACAACCTTCACTTAATTGCCGTATTTTGCAAATGATGCAACCGGACTACTAGTAGGAAACCGTAAATTAACAAAGAGTGTTAATGAGCAAGGCGATATACGTAAATCTTTACTTTTTGGGTTTGTGTGTGTGCACTTTCATTTTTTCTGACAACTAAAAAAGGTAGAACATTAGATTCAACACATTGGGCTTTCTTGTGTTAGGCCTCATGCAAGTTTACAATGACTTCTGCGGATGTGGCGTGGGTTTTATTATATCTAATATTGTTTCATATTACAGAATTCCTTTTAAAAAATACATTTATCTCTCCTTTATTATTTTGCCACAAATTATAGTGTTTACATAAAATCACCATCTTTCGACTATGATCAATGAGGGTGATTGGTACTGAAATGTTGTTTTTTCTGATTGCTTCAAAAAGGTGTTAATTTTCGTATATCTCTTGCAATTTCTTGGTAAAACCGCATGGATTTAGTATGGCACAATCTCCTCTTTTCCTCTACGAAATAATTATTCTCAATTCAAAACATTGAAGAATTTATACCACTAAAATAATAATAATAAAAAAGTTTGGTTCTTGTGTTCTCTAAGGCGTACCAAAATACGAGAATGATTGGAGTAGAACATACTTGAAGTTGTGAAAAATTAGGTAAATATGAGATTCGTTACGAATTTGAATCAAACACCAAGCTTAAATATTTTACAAGCAACTGTTTTAACAATGATTACAATTGCAAAATTGTTCACATTAAACTGTTTTTGATAAGGCCAGAAGGTCTGTGCACTGTTAAAATGATCTTAAAATACAGCGTTTTGACTGTAGCCGGGACTCAAAACGTGCAATAAATATAAAAAGGGACTCAAAACGTGCAAATGACTGTAAAAAAACGTGATTTAAATGTTTGAGTCCCAACTGACAGTCAAAACGCTGTTATTTTAATGAACATTTTTAAAAGTGTGGTTGTATTGGATGGTTTGTCTGTCTATGCACAACTGTATTTGTGTCTAGGACTCCATTACTATGAGTGAAAGCAATGTGTGCTAGTTCTGGAGATGACAAAACAACAATTTCTCCGATTGTGGTCGTAAACGAAATATTATACATGAGAAAGATCACCAATTGGGAATCCACGTTTTTAATGATCAAAATCGTTATTTTCAAGACAATATAGCTGACAATCTTACCGTAACAACTTTTAAACCCCTTTGAGGGAGTTTAGTTCATTAAAATAAAATCAACTAGAGCAAAACTTCAACATCCATAACAATTGAGTGTGGATGTCATAAAATGTGATATTATTGCATTAAAGTCAATGAAATTAAATTTTATGTCCTGGAAATTTAAACCTGACGGAATGTCACGGGCTTTAACGATATTTTTTTGTTTTGTTCAATTGTTTCTTTCTAGAAATACGAGCTTATTTACACAAGTATACTGATATTGACGAGATTATAACAGCAAACATTTTTATTCATCGTAACCATGGTAACATTCAGCCTCCCCTGAATATGCTACAAAATCTTACCGGCTATACTACAGGCTGGGTTTCATCTAATTCACTGGGGAAATACGTTTATGATAGAAAATCCTCCGTATTTGGGTAGATATAGACATGCGCAAAGTAATCCGACTTTATAAGTACATTAAAACGTGTAAGGAAATATACTTTGAGTCCTTTGTGAATGAGATGGAAATCCGTAAGCGTCAGTAGGGCATGTCCGTATACACAGTATAAGGTAATGCAGTGAATTTATTAAACGAACATGCATCGTGGATACTTGGTTGTTATTGCAGTCTTATCCATTTAGCAATTGCAACAGAATTAATGTTCTCTTTTTCATTGCCAAAAATGAATTAGTAGTTTGCTCATTTATATCTAATGACTTGTAGCGGTGTAACATGCATGGGTAGGCAAGCATTGTATCAGGAAGACACTCGTTAATAACCTTCACGTAGATTGTCGTGTTTGAACTTCATGTACATTTAGCGTGGCATTTGAACAGTGTTCTCGTAAAAGATGTATGATGCCATTTGAATTAATCATTGAAAGTCTATATGTAGAAATGACTGTTGGGTATCGTAAATTCGTTCTATCGCTGAAAAATATAAGGGGTTTGACATCTTGTACCATATGTGTTAAATGTGACTCTTCTCAGCTTCTATACGATTGTTGGGAACACCAAAGTGATAATTGCTACGGAAATAACCCCAAGTATGAGTTACAAAACACCACTGGTGTGTTAATTTGATAAAATAACACCGAATTAATATAGAAACAACGCTGTTATTTCTATTCGATTTTTGAATGGGTTCTGTATTGAGGAGCACCAATAATTAAATGTAACATTTTAAGTACCATCTAGTCTTCCACAAAGGTGAGATGAGTGTCAACCAATTTTAACTACATTTGCAATTTGGTTTACGTCGGTCAAATAAATGAGAGAGTAGTAGGGTTATGAACGAGAATCCCGTTCTAGAAGTTTGGGGAAGAAGGTTTGAAGATGTTTTTATATAGTTTGAAGGGTGCTGAATCAGAATTTTTGGGTCCAACCTCTGGGAAATGTGGGAACTTTGTAAAATAAGGGGTAAAATTAATACAGAGGTAAATTTGAAATCAGGTCAAATTGTGTTTAAATGTACACCAATGTATTTGTCTCATTATATAGATTAAAAAAGGTATAGTTTGTATAGGTTCCGACCTTTAGTTACTCGGCTACAGGTCTGATAAGATTCAAGGTCATTCTTGAGCAAAAAAATCCAGTGCTCAGATTTTGTTGAAACCGGTGTCAAATTATTGCCCTGGTCATACTGAAGCAGAAAATTAATTCAATTCTTTGGGTGACAGCTCTGTATACAATTTGAGGTCAAGTTTTGGTGACCCCTATAGACCCCTGTAGACCGTAGACCCCTGTTACATTTTGCCCATGAATTACGAAACCAAATGCCAAACATTGTAATATAAGGCAAGACGAACAATTTGACACCAGTTTCAACGAAATCGGAGCACTGGGTAACGTTTACCCCAAGATGACCTTAATAGGGCTGTACCTGTTTAACTAAAGGTCGGAACCTGGACAAACTATACCTTTTTTTAATCCTTATAATGAGACAAATACATTGGTGTACATGTAAACACAATTTGACTTGATTTCAAATTTACCCCTGTATAAATTTTACCCCCTTATTTTACAAAGTTCCCCACATTTCCCAGAGGTTGGACCCAAAAATCCTGATTCAGCACCTGTCAAACTATAGAAAAACATCTTCAAACCTTCTTCCCCAAACTTCTAGAATGGGATTCTGATTTATAACCATACTAGAGGTGTTATTAAAAAAAATCATCCGGCATGAGGAGGGACTAGACCCCCTAAGTTCATGCCCTTTTCATCAATGTTACCCCACAATGACAAAAACACCAAAGTTCAAGGATATACACACACTGGCCAAAAGTGTTGCAACACGCAGTAAAAAAATATTGCATTATCAATAATTGATTTCAAATTGTACCAGGAGTTCTTGAATACACATTGTGTATTAATGTTAAGTTACAGATGCTATTCCCCAGAATCCAATAGTGGGAAAATATTTGATTCAATTGTCATGTTTCCCAAACTTGGTAAATTGGCTGGCAAACAATAACTTGCCAATTGTACTCCAGAAGGCATACGTACAGACGTAGGAACGCAAAGACTTGCTTTTAAAAAAATACTTGCAAATGAATTATATATTGGGTTTGTGAGCGTCTACTCCAAGTGTTTATGGGAGAAAATAGGAGAAGTTCTATGGACCAGAAATTACCTAACGTCAACGGAAGATAAGAACATGTTCATTTTCTAGAAATCCAATATGGCCGCCTCACTCTCAAATTCATTGAAAGGGCCATAATGTTATGTTTTATATCCGGTGTAGAAGTAATTATAGTCCTCCGTACTTATAATCCGGCTACAACGGTAAAGAATAGGGCACCCGATTCAGCTGACTCTTAACGCAACGTTAGTTTTACGCTTTATTCTGTTGTCGTCTATGGAGGCCGGACTGTGGCTCCCGGCGGACTATAATTACTTTCACACCGGGTTTTAAAGGTCCCAGGAAATGCAAATAGAATTGATGTGGTTTGTGTCAAGTCTACAAGGAGGGACCAGAAAGCATTCAATATTTGGGTTGGTGAATTACATCATTTGTGGTATCATTGATTTTTCAGAGAGTAATAGAAAATTCCAGGTGACTGGTGGGAATCTATTCATGACACTGACTGAAAATCAATAGTTTCACTAATGATGTCACTGGTAGTGTATTCTTTTTTTCTGGCCCTGTTTATTGGAATGGAATGTCCCATAAAATTTGGAGTAGGTTTATCATCTCATTTCCTAGGACCTTTAAAGCACGAGGAATATACTGGACAGGTTCGGCATACCATCAAATCCAATATGGCCACCCCGAAGTACAATATGACCCGAAATCATTCCATTGACCATAACTCATCAAGCATCAAGTGTTTGTGACAGAGACATAATTCTGAGCTTTATACCCAGTAGGAACTCATATCTAACATATCTGTTGCCTCTGTTGTGTTTGCATGCTTACCACTCAAGATGGTAGCCAATATGACTGCCTTTAAGATCTTTAAAATCTACAAATTTGCCTAATATTCTATAATTTATTGGCCGTCATTTTAAATTTTAAGCATATTGTAAAAACAAAATACCAGATACAAGTTTTTAATGCTCAAAGACATATATCTCATACTTTAATTTATACTGTGATCATAATTTACAATAAACAATAATTATTGCAAAGTATACAAGGTCCTGTATAACAATTTATTACTTTTTCTGATCTCTATGGGGAAGCTGTACAAAATACTGATTCTTGTTTTGCTATTCAAAATAATTATGCAGTTCTGGAACATTGTTTGATGGCTATTGTTGCTGTATTCATAACATGAATCTCACGCTATTTTCAATGAAAGGCTCTTAAATTGTGGCGAACTGATAGAGATGTTTCATAGTTTGACTATAGCATATATATTTTGTATACTAAATAAATTTTGATCTGTCATGAATAAATGAATCTTGATATAACCCACGTATAGGTTATGCACCACTAATCATGCTGCAACTTGATGCTTGAAGATTCCACACCACTAAATAGATCTGACACCCTCTGACCGAAAAGTGTTTCGTAAAAAGGTAAAAAAAAAGTGACAGGTCTAAGTTAAAATTGAAAACTAGTAGAAACTGGAACTTCCTGGGCCATATTTTGTGTTATTATTATTTTAAAGGTACAAATCAGCACAACATCAAGACAAAAAAGTGTGTGAGTCTTACTCCTGAGTAATTACAGTACTAATTTTACGCGCACCCCATAGGACTATTTTGACTAGAAGCCACAATTTAGAGGGGATCAGAACTCATCGCTGTCTTCACGATTCAGTCGCTCGAAAAATCCGTGGTCAACTTATGGATTCTTCTTGCTGAATGGGGTGCAGAGGTCTAGCAGTCCAAGGTAATGCGTAATTTTAGTGACTGAGTCGCTTTGTTAATGAGAAATTTACGTTTTAATTAGGGTCATAAACATAAACCAATGGCAATTTATTTGGCGGTGTGCAACCTGAAATTGTGTTTATAAAATGTACTTAACATTTTTCAAATGTGCAATGAGCAAGTGCAAAAATTGATTCATTAAAAATATCGATATCTGGTTTTGTCATTTTACCCAGTCTTACCCAGTAGTGTAACCAAACAGTTTCATTTGGGGAGGGGGCAGGCGGGATAAACAATATAATTGGGGCCATCACTAAAACACATTTTGCGGTCTATATCAATTCTTTCCCTTTCCTGATCTCCATGGGGGGGGTGGGGGGGGAGGGGGAAGGATTTTGATTGCGGGGCTTCCCCCTCCCACCCCCTCACCCATTGGTCTTACTTGAATTTTATTCCAAATGTGTAATTAATGGAGGAGATATGCAATCCCCAAAGCTGAACGTGACCGAGAATACTCTTTTGGTTCCATTTTTCGGTCTTTCACGTCGGGTATTTTCACTTCTGCGACTGTAACTTTTGAGCAAGAGATTCCATTTTAAACCTGTAATTTTTCTATGAGAGCTGAAAAAACAATGGATGTACAACAGGAAGAAATTTTTTGAATACACACAGGGTTTTCCATGACAAATCGCTCAATTTGGTTTAATACGAAAGCAAAACACTACCGCCGGGTAAAATTATTCCTGCACGTTATCTTGTTCGATTTAACATTCCCGCTTGAATATCGTGCTATCAAGGTTCAATTAAATACTAAATTCAACAGCAGTATCTGGACATCGGAAAAATATTAGTAATTTATACCACATTTTTTTAATTGTTTTGACTATACCGTATACTATTCGTCATACATACTAGTAGTTCGATATCTGTAATATTAAGATCCTGGTAGAAGGTCATAATAACCATTGTTTAACGCGTTTTCACGGTAAGATATCGATTTGATTCACGAATACACGTTCCACATTATTGATAAAAATAATCAAATAAACAGTAGTAGCTACCGTTTATATCACCAGGTCGAGGGCCCTTGCTCATTTGATGGTCGTATGCATGTACCACGATTTGGAACTTAGATTGTAACTAACAAGCAAGGAGATTTCTTGTTAAAATACAGCATTTGATGTCATTAAATCATGAACTTCCAATAAAAAATAACCATTTATGGCGGTGGTAAGAATCTTCTATACAACAAACGCATGTTTACGGAGCTGGACCACGCCCAGGGGCGATAGTGTCCCAAACAGTTTGCCGTTGTTGTTCGTGATTTGTATTGCTGAATGATTGGTTCATCTTCAAAGTCGTTACTAAGCTTTACTATAGCAAACAAAACTGAGCTTATACAACTATCCTTTCTGCAGACTTGTGTAGTATGAGTACTTTTCTGAGACGGTCTGAGTACGAGTACCTCCCCGAGTTGGAGTACGATATGAGTATTGGTCCGCTGAGTACGAGTATGAGTACAGCAAATTTTTAAAAATCCCGGAGCGGAGTATGAGTTACGAGGACTTGTGCATGAGTACCCGAGTATGAGTACGAGTACTGTGCCTGAGTACGAGTATGAGTACCCAGGGCTGAGTATGAGTATGAGTAAGAGTACGAGTATGAGTATGAGACTTGCAAAATTGCAGCCGTCTAATCTTGTTGATGAGTGAAAGATGACAATGATGAAGCGATGGAGAGGGCAATAATAATGATGATGCTGTACTCCCGCCACCAAGACTTGAGAATGATGTATACTTGAACCTATGTTACTTTGCTCGAAATTTTTTGATTTTCTTTAGACAAAAACAAGTTCAAGTTGTTTTCATTGGAATATGCTGGTTGGGCAGTTGGCCCACCAGAGGATCATGATGAATTAAAACGTCAAAGACAATCACCTTATAACACTAAAGCTGCGTACTGTGTAAACATGTTAGCTACCATACCGGGTATAAAAGGTTGTACCTGTACCATAGTCTGGTACCTCTATACGATTACCATGTGTGGTTCACATTGCGGACCCGGACCCATACCCGAGTCAATACCCATACCTTCATTCAGAGCCATCATGGCATGGGCTTTTATCCATCCTGAGCTATGTCTTCATTACCCTACCCACAACCATTATCTGCATGGGCATCCTTTAAAACACCAGTATAAGACCCCCCCCCCCTTTGAAATGCAAATGCTCGAATCTTGATCCATAACCAAATTTGAATATGACGGTAATATGCAACATGCTATGGTAGGAGGGACCATGAATGTATTTTGATATACAATTTCTAAGGTCGCATTCAGATTTTGGAAATGGTGTGTTAAATTGTGATGATTCAATCTATTCATATTTTTATTTATATTCAATTCATATTCAATTTATTCAGCAATACATTCAAGAGACAGAAATTTACATTAAATACAAATTGGGTGAAATCCACACAATTTTGTACTTCAATTGTATGATTTCTTTTTAATTCCCTTTTCTAGCAATATAAATGCATGCCTCACTTATTTTTGTTGTTAGTGTGGTATTATTCCTGAGTAGAGTTAGAGTATGAGTACTTGACCCTGAGACGAGTACGAGTATGAGTATTTTGATCCTGAGTACGAGTCGAGATGAGTACAGCAAAATTTAAATCCCGAGTACGAGTATGAGTACCGAGTATTAGGCCTGAGTACGAGTAGAGTCGAGTACCCAAGCCTGAGAGTACGAGTAGGAGTACGCAGTACCACAACAATTGTTTACCGTACTCGGAGTACCGAGTACGGGATGTACTCGAGTAATACAAGTATGCTTTCTGGTCGTTTCAATCTTATCATCTGATAATAATGGCTGTGCCTGACCTTGTCAGCTAGCACCGCACTGGAAATCATTCAAGATGGACTTTTAATATTCCTAGCTTATCGCCCTGCAAACCGTTTTCCCCAAAATGCAGATCCTTTATTATGTTTATGTGCCCACTATATTCTCCCGTATATTCATTAAGAAGGGAGAATTCGCAAGGTAATCGTTCCAACGCTCTCGTTATCATATATAAGGAAACAGAATTGAGAAACGAGTTCTACTTGTATCGGTTCATACAGCTTCGTTGATCTCAGATTGCCGGGATGGGCACTTTTGCCATTTAACTCTCTCCGTGCTGGACAATTGTGTATAGGTTATAACACATATAAGTCAGTGACATTTAACGTTTGCCAAATATTTGCATGTCCATTTGGGAAACCATTTAAAAAACCCCCAAAAAAACAAAGACTAGGACTTGTTTGGGCTCATTTTCCAATGTATTTTAGTCTGAAAGTTAAATTTGCCCATGAAAATAAATATTTGGTAAATGTTTTAACCCAAAACTCAAAATTGACAAAATATTATTTTTTTCCTAAAAAAAATAGTCTCCTTTAAAATAGTATTAAGAAGAAGAATATTACTATTCATTTGGGTCCATTAGATATTATCTTCAAAGTTGTGATATGGTATGGGAGAGACCAATTTGCAGACTGTGTGCTAACAATCGCACATGTAAGTGAGGTTTTCCTTTTTACTTTTGTTATTCCTTGTTTAAGCTGGTCGGAATTCGCTGTCTTCAAATCTGTAAGTCTACAATTCAAATTGTCCATTGAGTATAAGTCTGAAATACAAATGCCTGTCAAACCCATATAAATCATGTTTATTTCAGCTTTAAAAGGCATTTTAGGAACGTTTCTTCATATTTAGGTAGATATGTTGGTGAGGAGCGTGCCAGAGGCCAAACTAAAAGAAGCAGTTTTCTTTTTATAAGGTATCTCATTTCTCTGCTCTAACGATCGTAATTTCTGATTTTGCTTAAAATTTTTGTAGCAGGTCGTTGTAGCTGGGAGTTTTCCCGTAGCCTGACCATCTGACCACTCTTTTTTTCTTTCTGACACACTTAATGAAAGTTACGGAAACTCCGGTCTTTTCCCCACGACCGCTTTGTTGTAGGTACTTTTCCCTTTGACTGCTATATGTAATTGAGGCGTTTATCCACTTGGCACCGATCAAATCAATACCAATAAACATGTCTATATACAACCACAAACAATTGTATCTTAGTAATGTATTTGCTGACGGTCTAAGTCGATTACGCACCTCTCTGTGAGCGAACCGTTTTTCAAATTGGACAGACCACATGCTTACAGACAACCCTATTGTGTGTTTTCTGGTTCTTTCAATTTTCAAAGCGGTCATACAGGGTTTTCCACTCGCTAACTCTAAAGTCGCACAACATAATGAGTAGAATCTGTGGGCTGAAGTTTCGGGTCCTAGCGATGTTCTTGGCCACATATGAAAAAGCGCTTCACCCTGATAAACCTACGCTAAGTCCCAAGTCACCTATTAGCATGCGCACGTATCATGGCACCTCAACTCACCCGCACAAGCCACCTACTTAGCCTACAACAAAACACGGCCAAGTTAACCAACGGTGATATTGTAATTGTACAATTGCGCACAAAAAGTAACCTGTCATTGCCTATCCAATACGTCCCTAGAAAAAATGACTTATCAACCTGTAAAACCTGAACGATCAACACGCAACAAAAGGAAACCACAAGGCAGGGGTCCGCTCGTGATTTTTGAAAAGTGGGCACAATACTGCATTTAGGATTTAAGAATGGTCCAATAAGAAAAGAGCTTATTATAACATTCTTGGTTGCTGTACCACATGAGTTTAAAAAATCTGGCCATTTGTATGTAGGTTTATCATCTCCTTTCCTGTGACCTTTACAGGTCCTAGGAAATGAGAAGATAAACCCTCTCCAAATCTGTGGGGACATCCACTGCAATAAACAGGCCAGAAAAACAAATACACTACCATTGACATCATTAGTGAAACTATTGATTTTCAGCCAGTGTCCTGAATAGATCACACACCAGTCCCCTGGAATTTTCTATTACTCTCTGTATACTTGACCCAAACCACATCATTCTATTTGCAATTTCCCTGGGACCGAAATTAAGCAAACCGTGTATATACCCATTTTTTATCAGGCTAATGTCATAAATGTACTCTGCATCAGTGTTTGGAGGCGAGCCGGACTCATGCGGTCCCGAAGCTGAGCTCCGAGTCAATCATCCTCGAGTCCGACGTCCGAGTCCATCGGCTGAAAGGTCCGAGTCCTAGTTCTGAGTTCCTGAGTCCATGAACCTGCAGTCCGAGTCCGATCCGAGTCCAGCAGCTGAGTCCTAGTCCGAGTCGCAGTGATTCGCGAGTCCAAGTCTCAGAGAATTTGACTGGCTTGATTCTGGGCTTGAACTAATTCAGACAACCGAAATATGCTAATATAAACATTATAGTGGATTGAACATTAACTGACTTTGACGGAGTTATGCACCCTCGTGTAAGCGCAAGCAGCACAGATGATTTGCTTTTGATCAATTACGCCTCGAGAAACGAGGTTCCACATTCCTCCTGGCTTGGCGCAGACCATGCATGTTGTTTTGTGCTTGTACTGTCCACAAAATAATCAGAGTGTATTTACTGTTTTCAATAACATTTATTTATGGTCCTAAAATGCATTACCCCTGTTAGGCTGATCACTAGTCAATTACCAGAAAATAAATTTCATCAAGTCTATTTTATTTCAAAAACATTTAAATTTAATATTAAAAAAAAAAAAAAAAAAAAATTTCAAGCCTTTTTTTGACATTCAAGTACGATAGAGCTCTTATTTCATGCTAACCTAGGTGCGGCTTATATAAATAACGTGCGTCCCATAATTTGGCAATTACGCGAGTATATTTTCACATACAAATAAATATTATGTACGATCTAGATAGCGCTAGTTAGTTCATACAAAACATACAAAAGGCTGTATATCGTTCTATCCAAGTTCATTAAATACTAAATTCAACAGCAGTATCTGGACATCGGAAAAATATTAGTAATTTTATATAAACCACATTTTTTTATGGGTTTTTTGACTATACGTATACTATTCGTCATACATACTAGTAGTTCGATATCTGTAATATTAAGATCCTGGTAGCAGGTCATATACATTTTTTTAACGCGTTTCACGGTAAGATATCGATTTGATTCACGAATACACGTTTCCACTTATTGATAGAAATAATCAAATATCAGTAGCTACCGTTTTATATCACCATGTCGCGTGCCTTTGCTCACGCGCAGACTGTTTTATTACCAAAATAATTTGATGGTCGTATGCCTTGTTAACAGCGATTTGAACTTATATGTAACTCTAACAATCACGGAGATTTCTTTGTTACAATACAGCATTTTGATGTCAATTAATCATGAATCTTCCAATAAAAAATAACTATGGGCGAAGAATCTTCTATCAAACAAACGCACTGTTTACGGAGCTGGACCACGCCCAGGGCGATAGTGGTGCCCAAACATTTGCCCGTTTCAGTGATTTGTATTGCATTAAATTATGTTCACAATCTTCAAAGTCGTTACTAAGCTTTACTATAGCAAACAAGACTGAGCTTATACACCTATCCTTTCTGGTCGTTTCAATCTTAATCATCTGATCATTGAGTAAAGGCGAATCATGATAGTTGTTAAAGGAATGGTTGGGTGGTCGAAAGGGGAACGGTAGGGCGGTCGGATGAGGGAGGAGTTGGGTTGAGGGGAAGGAGGGTGCGGTCGGAAAGGGTGAGGGAGGTATGTGTGGGGGGGGAAGTCGAGAATAGGGTGGCCGAGTCTAAAAGATCTGGAGTAGGCGTAGCGACAGATTAAAAAAGAAGGGAGTTGAAGAGACAGGACGAGCGTAAGATTAATATGGGTGGGGGGGGTGGAAGGAGGGAGAGGTAAAGTCCGAAGTGAATGAGTGAAGGGGGGGGCAGGGACAGAGTATGGGGTTGGGCGAGATCGGATGTGGAGGGTTGTGTGGGGGGAAGTAGAGGGGGGAAGGGGGGGGAGAGGGCGAGCCGTGATAGCGACTTGGGGGGGGCGGTAGGGGGATGCACGAAAGTGTGGGTGAATGACAGGGCGGAGGTTGCGTAAGTTAGTTCGATACGAGGTTTGGGGGCAAGTGACGCAGAACAAAGGTGCGATGTGATAAGAAAACAAGAGAGAGAGATGGTAGGGCGGAACATTGGGTGCTAGTGGTCCTGTGAGGGGCCGATGGCCGTGTGCGGCTGGAGGTGGGTGGATGAGAGGGTGGCTGGGAGGGGGGAGTTTTGGGGGCTGGGCCCTTATCGATGGTGACGCAGATCATGTCCTGTGCGTGGGATAGGGGCGGGGCGATATATGGAGGGGTGGGGGCCCGGAAGTGCCGGTGGGGGAGGCAGGTGGGCGGGGGTGATGGAGTAGGAAGAATGGGGGGGGTGGAGGAGAGAGAAGTGGGCGGGGGGATAGGTGGTATGTTGGGAGTACATAAGGGATTAGGAGTAATAGTGGGGTGCGGAAGTTGAAATAAATGGAGTAGAGAAGTGAACGGGCATTGTGTTGTAGGAGGGGCGAAGTAGCTGGGGGAGGGTAAAGAGCCTGTAAGGATAGGGGAGAGGAAAGGGAATTCTAGAGGTGGGAGATAAGAAGTTGGAGCGGAAGGGAAGTGTGCCTATGGAGAGGAGGGTGGCGGGATGGGTGGGGGAGATCAACGGAAAGGGCGGGCTGAATAAAAAGGGGCAGGGACGTCAAGGGGCGAGGCAGTAGCCTGCTAGGTATGTCGGGGTGCCTGAGCGCATGGAGGGAGGGGTCACGGGGGGTGGGCTAAGGCTGCGGTGGAGGTGGGTTCGTGGCGAAATAGGGAACACCCTGGCAAGAAGGGGACGATGTGAAAGAGTGAGGCGGGGGGAGGTTGGGTATGGGAGATTGTTAGGTCGGGGAAGGTGGGGATGAGAGGGTGACGCTGGGTGGGGTGTGAGTGCTATTCAGGTAGTGGGGGGGTAGGGGGCTGAGGCCGGAAGAGCGGTTAAAGGCCGGGACGGAGGAGGTACGAGGGAAGCTGACTTGGGAGGGATGAGGACGGGGGCGCAGGAGTGAGTAGCGAAGTAGGGAGAGCGTGCGCAGGGGACAATAGTAATAAGGAGGCGAGGTTACCGAGATATAGGGTACGGGTGTAGAATAGCTATTGTGACACAGTGAAGTGTTGGTATGGGGGGGTAGGGAAGCATTAGGCGGCTGTCCTGGTAAGGGGGGTAGTGGAGATTGCAGTGGATGAAGGGTGGGCGAGGTTGGGGGATGGTGGGGGGTGAATAGGAGAGGTGGGGAAAGGGACAGAGGGATGGATGTTTGGGAGGGTGGGATGGTGGTGGGAGTAGCGAAGTCTAGGGTGTGGGGGTGGGGGGGTGGGGCGTGGCGGAAATATGTTGGCGAGTGGCGAGGAGAATGGGAGTTAATAAGGGTGTGTTGAGGGGGTTGGGGGTGTTTAGATGTCGCGGAAGGTGCTAGGGTGTAGGCTTCGAAAAGGGCGGGATGTGACGAGGGAGGCGGCGGCGAGACAATAACGGGTGTACTAGCGTTGTAGAGGGTGGACGTAGAGTTGGGGGTGGAGAGGCTGGATTAGCTAGCGGTGCGTAATAGAAGAGGGAAGTTTAAGTAGCGTGAGGGCGCGTGAGAAGAGACTGCGGGGGTGGTATAGTAACGTAAGGGGGTAGTTAAGGAGAGAGGGTGGGAAAATTCGGAGGGGGACAGACATAATGATGAACATTACGGGACTGAGCTATAAGTGGTGGTGGGGGAGGGAGAAAGGGTGGGTGGGGAGGGGTACAGTGAGGATTGTTCGGGGGGCTATGGTAGGAGGAGCGTTCAACTTTTTGTGGTTTTCTGTACCTTTTCTTGTGCGGACCTGTCAGCTAGCACGCAACTGGAAATCAGCAATATGGACTTTAATATCCCTAGCTTATCGCCCTGCAAACCGACCAAATGCAGATCCTTTATTATGTTGTGTGCCCTACTATTCTTATATTCATTAAGAAAGGGAGATTTCGCAAGGGTATCGTTCCAAGTAGTTCCGTTTAGCATATATAAGGAAACAGAATTAAGAACGAGTTCTACTTGTATCGGTTCATACAGCTTCTGTTTGATCTCACTTGCCGGGATGGGCACTTTGCCACTTTACTTAACTCTCCCCGTGCTGGACAATTTGTGTATAGGTTATAACACATATAAGTCAGTGACATTTGAGACGTTTTTTCACATATTTGCAGGTCATTTGGAAGACCAGTTAAAAAACATACCCAAAAACACAAAGACTATGACTTTGTTCGGACTCATTTTCAATGTATTTTTTATTCTGAATTTAAATATGCCCATGACAATAAAAATTTGAAATGTGTTAACCCAAAACATCCAAAATTGACAACAAATATTATTTTTTTCCTAAAAAATAGTCTCCCTTTAAAATAGTATTAAGAAAAGAAGAATATACTATTCAATTTTGTCCATTAGATATTATCTTCAAAGTTGTGATATGGTATGGGAGACCAATTTGAACTGCGTGCTAACATCGCACATGTATTGAGGTGTATACCTTTTACGTTTTTTTCTCTTGTTATCTGTCGGGAATTCGCTGTCTTCAATCCTGTCAATCTAACAATTCAAATTGCCACTTGAGTAGCATGTCTGAAATACAAGGCCTGTCAAACCCAGGAGAATCATGTTAGTTTCCGCTTAAAGGCAGGTTTAGGAAACGTTCTTCTTATATTTAGGTTAGGATTGTGATGAGGAGGAGTGCCAGAGGCCAAACTAAAAGAAGCAGTTTCTTCTTTAAAATAAGGTATGCTCTTTCCTCTGCTCTTAGATCGTAATTTCTTCTGATTGTCTTAAATAAGTAAATTTTGTAGCAGGTTTCGGGCGTGTTCCCTAGCCTACCGATCTGACACACTTTTTTTCTGACCACCAACTTATGAAAGTTACGGACTCCCCGGTAATTTTCCCCCACGACCAAACAGCTTTGGGTGTAGGTACTTTCCTGTGAGAACTGCTATATGTAAATTGAGGCGTTTTATCCACTTGGCACGAGCAAATCAAGATTACCAATAACTTCTAGAAAACCAACAAAACAATGGTCTCTTAGTATGTAAGTTGGCTGAGTCTAGCGATTACGCAACTCTCTGTGAGCGACGTTCAAATTGACAGACAAAAATGCTGACAACACCCTTTGTGTGTTTCTGGTTCTTTCAAATTTAATCAAAGCGGTCACAGGTTTTTCCACTCGCGAACTCTAAAGGCGCCCAAACCATAATGGGTAGAGTCTGTGTTGTAAATTTCGTCCTAGGCGATGTTCTTGGCCACAGATGAAAATGCCTTCACCCCTGATACCTACGCTAAGTTCCCAAGTCAACCTATTAGAGGCAGCACGTAAATCATTGCAATAACCTTAAATCACACACACCACACCACCTACTTAGCCTACACAAAACACTCCAATACCCGAGCAACGGTGATATTGTAATTGTACATGCGCACAAACGCTAACATTGTCATTGTCCGTATCCCCATACGTCCCTAGAGGAAAATGACTATCAACCGGACGATCACCGCAAAAAAGGAACACAAGGGAGGGGTCCTCTCCGTGATTTTGAAAAGTGGCAACAAACGGCATTTAGAATTTAGCGATAGGGTCCCTAAGAAAGAGCTGATTATAACATTCTTGGTTGCTGACCACATGAGGTTTTAAAAAATCTGGCAATTTGGTAGTAGGTTTATCATCTCATTTCGTGGGACCTTAAAGGTCCAGGAGAATGGAGAAGATAAGACACCTCTCCAAATCTGTGGGACATTCCACTGCAATAAACAGGGACCAGAAAAAAAAACAAATACCTACCAGTGACATCATTAGGTAGTGAACTATTGATTTGCAAGTCAGTCAGTGCCATGATAGATTCACACCAGTCACCTGGAAATTCCTATTACTTCTCTGTAGACCTTGACCGAACCACATCAATTCTTATTTGCCATTTCGGGACCTTTAAGCAAAACCGTGTATATACCTAGTTTTATCAGGTCTATTGTCATAAATGTACCTGCATACGATATACCACGCTCAATACGTTCGGTGTTGAACTTTATAATCACACCTGTATTCTACTTTCGGGCAGTTGATTATGTATGAATCGTTGTGGGTAGTCATTTAATGGAAATTAGAGGGAATGCTGAAAAATACAAGTACATTTTGTGGAATGAGAGGCAAAATAGGCTGGGCATAGTACCTACTTAAACAATTTAATAGTGCATCATAGCAACGGAAAGCCGGAAGGGTGACAGTTTCCCGGACATTTGTAAAAAGTTCTTGGCACGTGGGTATTAAAAGAGAGTGTTGAATTTCTGCAGAATCACTGATTGTCCCTTTAACTATTTCCTTTGTTATTACTATTTCCGTACGTATTAAAATAATATAACATGAAAACGTGTAAGCAGGCCACAAGTGTATATTGTGGTAATATTCATTATTACTGGGTAAAAACACTTTTTGCCAGGAAGAGCCAAGTTAGTATTCTTGTAAACATAGCTGCACAGTTGATGTTTTAAAAGTGTAGTCAACATTAATATTTAACATTCCTGTAGAAAAAGCTAAATGAATCTGCCTTGTATTTCCATTATTATTTGCCTTGCAAATATGGCCAAGTATGACAATCTATATTTTGCTAATGTTACATGCTTCCACTGAACTCTGAGTGTTTCCAAACTCAAATTATTAAACTCAAATATGAAATAAGGTATGCCATATTTTACAAGGGAAAATTAGGTCAACCTATTCAAAACACTATGAGTCAGATAATAAAAATCTTCCACGGGTTCTTATGGCCAAAACCCCCTCTGGTCTAATAATTGTGTAATAGGAATCTGTCTAGATGTTACAAGAATATTTGCCTTGGTCCACACATTCATTAAACACTTTAGATGACGTCATGGAACTTTAAAATACTTCAACTGTGTTTCTTATTGTCCAGAATCCCCTTAGATGTTTCACTCACTGTTAATTTATTTGTCTAGCTGTTACAATGACTATTAGCCTTGTCCAATCAAAAAACGTATTATGAGATTCAAGGAAATTTTTAAAATACTTTCAATGTTGGTTAATTGTCTGTATTCATAACATGACTCTCCCACTATTTTCAATGAACGGCTCTTAAATTGCGGCGAACTGATAGAGATGTTTCATAGAGTTGACTAAGACTATTTATTTTGTATATCTAAATAATTTTGGATCTGAATAAAGATCTTGATATAACCCACGTATAGGTTATACACCACTAATCTTTGCTGCAACCTGACTTGAAGTGTATTTATAAAATGTACTTAACATTTTTGAAATGTGTAATGATCAAGTTTGCAAATTTGTTTTTTAATAAATTGTTTTGATGATATCTTGTTGTTATCATTTTATAATCTTAACCCAGAGTGTAACCAACATTTTATTTGTGGAGGGGGGGGGGAAACAATATATTTTTTGTGGGTATGACTAACACAACACATTTTGCAAAAGTGTGGTCATTTATAATGATTCCTTTTCTATCTCCCTTTAGGTGAAGAAGGGAGGGATTTTGATTGCGGGACTTGGTGTTACTGAATTTTCTTCCAATTTGTATCAATGGAGAATATATATGCAAACCCCAAAGGTTTTAACGTAAAACCTTAAATACCTTTGGGTTCCCTTTTTCAGTATTTCACGTCGGGTACTTTCACTTCTGCTACTGTATCTTTTGAACCAGAGATTCATTTTAAAACCTGTAATTTTTCTATGCGACTAAGAAGACAGTGGATGTACTACAGGAAGAAAATTTCTGAATATCACAAAGGGTTTATTTCCATAAAATCGACCAATTTGATTTAATATGAAAACAAAACAGTGAAACATAACCATGGGTATTATTCCGGCATGTATCTTTTTCTATATTTAACATTCCCGCTGTAATATCGTTCTATTAATGTTAATTTTAATAATAAATTCAACATCAGTAATCTGGACATCCGAAGATTTACTACCTAATTCATCCCACAACAGTCAATAATTTGACCACATGCTATTCGTCATGATGTGTACTGTAGTAGTTCGATATCTGTAATATTAAGATCCTGGTAGAAGGTCTTAATAACCATTGTTTAACGCGTTTTCACGGTAAGATATCGATTTGATTCACGAATACACATTCCACACATTGATAAAATATCAAATATTAATAGCTACCGTATTTTATAATAATCAACCAGTCGAGGCCTTTGCTCACGCGAAAAACTGTGTTTTTATTACAAAAATAAGGCGTAAGAATCTTCTTCGACGAATCCGACCAGCCAAATGATGGTCAGAATGATCCGCCATTACTGGGGCCTCCAACCCAAAACCACCCAAATATTTTTTTACGTCTGTACCACGCTTGATTATATAATTCAAAAGCTACACTTCCACTCACATTTGGGTGAATTCAAGGGGGAAGCACCCCGGCTATGGCTGCCAGTGAGTGTTGGAATGTGTAACATCGATTCGTGTAACAAACACGTCTATTTGCAAGGCTGTGGAACTGGACCACGCCCAGGGCGATAGTGTTCCAATAGTTTGGCCATTTTTTTCAGTGATTTGTATTACATTAATAAGAAATTAGGTTCGCTTCGAAGAAGTTTACTAAAGCTTTACTATCGCAAATAAGACAGGTCTATATGTTATACCACTACCCTAGCTGCCGTAAGCATCAACATCTTGGGGTGGTGGACTACTTTCTTGGCATCTGGAAAAAGTGATTGAAAATGTCTGAAAATTCACTAGTTATAGATTAAGAAAGGGATGAAATTTCATGATTGACATGGTAGACTGTATGTTTTCTCAAACGAAGTGGCATTTTGACAGTAAGTTTGAGGCAATTTACTCCGCGGTTATCAATTTCACATCGATTTGTTGCAATTGGGTTGGCCGTCTGACATCGGGCGAGTTGTGATTCTTAACTAAGAAAATTCTGTCACATGCATATGTTCAAATTTTGGTTATTTGGTGATTTTAGCTGTACTTTGGTTTGATGTTGTTGTATGTTCCTCTGTGAGAGTTTCAATTGGAAAGAACACACCTCAAGTTTTCCTTTTTTTTTTTTCCCATAGACTTCTTGGATAAGTGAGTTAGTGGTGTTAACCTATATAACCCCCTATTCCCTTTCGGGTCGTTAATATAAATCATCTGATCATAATGACTTGTGCCGGACCTTGTCAGCTAGCACGCACGGGAACATCAATATGGACTTTTAATATCCTAGGTTATCGCCCCGTAAACACCAAATGCGATCCTTATTATGTTTATGTGCCATATTCTTATATTCATTAAGAAAGGGAGAATCTAACAATTCGCAATGGTATCGGTCCAAGTTCGTTTGCAGTTAAGGAACAGAGAACGAGTTCTTCTGTAGCGGTTTCATACCAAAGAGGTTCATAGAGAATAGAGAGGCCAAACGTTACGTAATCTTTAGAATTCACCGTCTCGCATGTTTTTGCCGACCACAAGAAACCTAGAGTCCGACACTAGAAAGCAATGGCTGCCTCCTCCGCTTCCTTCCCAATACTGTGGGTGCCGCTTTGCATATGATACACTAATCGGTAGTGATACAATTAATGTATGTGGTTTAGAGGTGGCCAGGTGACTAATAGTGTACCAGGATCATTGGTGCTCAGATAACTCTTTTTTCTCATAATGCACTGAGCGCTTAGGTGAAAAGATTATTCATTGAGCGGTTTATTTAAAATCAGAACGACTGATTGTCAGTTCATTTGTTGAGTGGCCAGGGGGTAGGCAAAATTTAACCACCCCATAGACCCAAACCCCATTCCAACAACTCTGAATTTTGGCGGATTGTTTTGTATCGAATTGACATTATGTGTGTATTCAAGCACCCAAACTGATCATTTTTCCGGTGCAATATTCAATGTCAGCGCCCAGCACGGACGAACTGTTTTTGAATGCCGTTCCCCCCTTGGTTCATACAGCTCCGTCACTCAATTGCCTGGATGGTTACTTTTGCACATTAAAATGCCTTCATACGCTCACGTTAATCAACGTTTGTGTAGAAGACAACTGCATGAAATATATCGCAGCACGCAGGCAGCTTTTTCCAACACAATGATTTGTGGCAGGGATATTCTTAACGTGGCATCGGAATCGGGCAGTTTTGTAGAAATGTGGAAGTGTTACAACTTTCATGAAAATGCACATTTACCGTTTTTCCTCTTTACACCTTACTACATCTATCATGTATCAACTGAATTGAAATGGATGAATTCATTTACCAAACCTTTAGGACGTCTGTGTTTATTCTTATTTGCCACACCACGACAAATAATATGAGTAACCTTTTTCTCTGTGGTAGCATTTAATAGTAACTAAGTCACTCGTCGGCCGAAAGATTGCCATATTTCCATTTTACTACTCGTTTTATTACCGCAATCAATGACGTAAATAGATTTATACGTTCATTAATCTCAAAATATTATTTTTTTTTCCTTTCCCTTCAAAACAGTATTATTAAGAAGAGAAGAATATTACTATTCAATTTGTCGATTCGATACTATCTTCAATGATACGGTATAGGAGACCAATTGCAGACTGGCGTGCTACATCGCACATGCTGAATGTATACCCTTTTAACGGTTGTTATACTCTTGTTAATCTGTCGGGAAATTCGCTGTCTCCAATCTACATTCAAAGTGGTTATGTCTATTTGGGTGTATTTTTGAATTCCAATCTTGTCAAACCCAGGAGAAATGCAATTAGTTTTTTAGCTTAATCCTTTGGAAAGCTTTCGTACCAATCTAGGTCGATTTGTTGAGTGAGGAGTGCCAGTGTGCTAGTAGGAGGCCAAACAATAAACAGAAACTCCTGAAATGTACGGCTCATTTCTTTCTGCTCTAACATCTTAATTTCTTTCTGATTTTTGTCTTAACATCAAAGAACATTTTGTAGCAGGTATTTTCCCTCAACAGCTTTTGTTTAGGTCCTTTCCCTTGACTCTACATAAAATTGGAGGTATTTTATCCACTTGCACCCATCATGCCCTAAAAAGAACAACTCAATGATATTTATGCTTAGCAGTAAGTTTGTCTACACCGGTCTAGCGCTTCACAACCGATCAGTGGACAATCTTCAAATGTCCCTTCTTGTACAAACAAATGGGAAAATACTGGTCTGGAAAAAGGCATCTACGAAAATTTATAAAATGTATCAAGCCCCAATATACATCGTATAATATCGTAATATATATATTTAAATTGTCTATTCTAAACACCCCCAACCCCCCCTGAAATAAAGCCATTGTTTAAATTGTTTTAGTGCATTATTGTGGCCGCTAACAAAATGTTACTTTTCATTCCACCTAAAACTCCCAATTCCAGAATAATACAGCACTAATTTTTAAAAAAAAATGAAATATTTGTTAAGGTTTCATTCCTAATTTAGTAATGTCCTGGATCCAAATCTCATGTATGTGCAGAGTTTTGCTAATTATTCCAATGGGAATGCGTTTTCCGCATGTATCTCCATCCCCGGATCCCCCTCCACTATGTCTAAAAAAGACCTAACATAATTTTCACGTATTTTTGTTGGGTGAATGCCGTACATTTTTAATAGTGATCGTGTATCTGTTGAAGCACAATTCAGGTAATCCTTAAGTCCAGTTTGCTAAACTTTGCCTCAGAAGCTAAATTATAGCAAAATTTCAGCACCCAATACGGCATATTCTCAACATTTCCAGTTCCTATAAGACCCTACTGGGCCATTCCCTTCCGGCGCAGTATCTGTATTTAACTAGCGTTCATAAAGCCCCCCCCCCCACACCCCCACACACACATCGCCAAGACGGCCCGAATACGGTCCGAAGAACAAACCAAGCCAAACCCCTCCGGAAAAAGCGAAGCCGAGAACCGCGAAATTCTAGTTTGGTTTTTTTTTTTTTTTTTTAATTTGAATTTTGTATGCCATTTGTCTACTGCACAAGAAAGGGCTGTTTATTCCACTCAATATAACATTCTTGGTATTGTCCACATGAGTTTTAAAAAAATCTCGCAATTACCATGGTGGGCAATGAAGGTTGGCATTGAGTCAGTGCACCAGCCAGCAGTCAATAAACTAATGACTGCATTTTCTCAAAGCAGGGTTAGTCCTCCCTTCGTAGAGTAAAGACAAGCACTGACCCAAAAAAAGGTTTTTTGGTATTTTCTGGTATTTTAAGTCTGAATTTAAAATGCATGAAATAACAAATTTGGAATGTTTTATACCCAAAACAACATCCAAAATTGACCAAAATATTATTTTTTCCTAAAAAATAGTCTCCCTTTTAAAATAGTATTAAGAAAAGAATCTTACTATCAATTTGTCCAGTAGATATTATCTTCAAAGTTGTGATATGGTATGGGAGAACGACCAATTTTGCAGACTGTGTGCTAACATCGCACATGTATTGAGGTTACCTTTTACGTTGTTATTCTCTTGTTTAAATCTGTCGTGACGCTGGCGTCTTCAATCAGTCAATCTCACAATTCAAATTGTCCACTTGAGTATAGTCTTGAAATACAATACCTGTCAAAACCAGGAGAAATCATGTTAGTTTCAGCCTTTACAGCGGTTATGAAACGGTTCTGAATAATTTAAGGTGATTATTTGATGAGGAGGTGCCAGAGGCCACTAAAAGAAGCAGTTTCTTTTTAATAAGGTATGCTCATTTCCTCTGCTCTAAGATCGTATTTCTGATTTTGCTTAAATTTTGTAGCAGTCTTTGTAGCGGAGTTTCCCGTAGCCTGACCTATCTGACACACTTTTTCTGACCCACTTATGACAGTTACGGAAACTCCCGGTAGTTGCCCCACTACGCTTTGTTTTAGGTACTTTTCCCTTTACTGCTATATGTAATTGGAGGCGTTTTATCCACTTGGCACCGATCAAATCAATACCTAAACATGTCTTAGAAAACCCAAAACAACTTGTATGCTTAGTATGTAAGTTGCTGACGGTCTAGCGATTACGCAACCTCTCTGGGATCGACGTTCACATGGACGACAACAATGTGACAGACACACCCTATTGGTGTGTTCTGGTTCTTGTCAAATTTTAGCAAGCGGGGTCACAGGTTTCATTCCACTCGCTCCCTCTAAGGCCACAACCATAATGGGTACGTCTGGGCTGAAAAGTTTCGGGTCCTAAGCGAGTTTTCTGGCCACATATGAAAAATGCGCTTCATCACCCATAAATACTAGCGGCTAAGTCCCAAGTCACCTATATGCATGCTCACGTAATCATTGCACTTCATCACAACAAACACACACCACCTACTTAGCCTACACCAAACAACCCTTCCAATACACAGCAACGGTGATTTGGTATTGTACTGCGCAGCAAAAGCTAACATGTCCTTAGCCCTATCCCATACGTCCCCTAGAGGAAAATGACTAGCAACCTGAACGATCAAACCGCAAAAAAAGGAAACACAAGCATGGGTCGCTCCGTGCTTTTTTGAAAAGTGGCAACAACGGCATTTAGGAATTTAAGAGATAGGGTCCACTAAGAAAGAGCTGATTATAACATTCTTGGTTGCTGACCACAATGATTTCAAAAAAATCTGCAATTTTTTTAGTAGGGTATCATCTCAGTTCCTGTGACCATTTAAAGGTCGCCAGGGAATGAAGAAGATAAACCCTCTCCAATCTTGGGACATTCCCACTGCATGTTCAAAAAGAACCAGGGGGGGAGGGGGGGGGGTCCCCCCCCCCCCCCCCCCCCCCACCTAAAGCGAAAAAAAAACAAAACAACCAAAAAGTTTTTACCACCCCCTAAAACCCCCGTTGGTTGGGGGTTTGGGGACCCCCCCCAAATCACAACTTTTTTTTTTTACTTATTGTAGTGGAAAACCTTATTGTGGGAAAAAATTTTTCAGCCATTGGTCATGAATAGATCACACCAGTCACCTGGAATTTTCTATTACTCTCTGTAGAAAAACTTTGACACAACCACATCAAATTTCTATTTTTGCTTTCCTGGGACCCTTTAAGCAACCGTGTAATACCCATTTTGATCAGGTCTATTGTCCTAAATGTACTCTGCTCAGTGTTGGAGCAGGTCCAGACTCATGAGTCCGAAGCTTGAGTCCGAGTCCATCGCCTCGATTCCGATTCCCGATCCCATCGGGCTGGAGTCCGAGTCACGAGGTCTAAGTCCGGGAGTCCATGGACTGATTCCAGCAGTTCCGAGTCCGAGTCCACAGGTCTGAGTCCGATTCCGAGTCCAGTGAGAATCCGAGTCCAATTCCAGAGAATGTGGGCTTGAGTCTTGGCTTTAACTAATTCAGACAACTAAATAGTGCTACTATAAACTATCGTGGTGGATTGACATTACTTTGCCAGGATTTCTGCACCCTCGTGTAAGCGCAAGCAGCACAGATGATTTCTTTGATCAATTACGGCATCTAGCAACGAGGTGCAAACATTCCTCCTGGCTGTGCAGAACCATGCATGTTTGTGCTTGTACCTGTTCCAACAAATAATCATAGTGTAGTTACGTTTTCAATAACCTTTAGTTAGGTCTAAAATGCATTACCCCTTACCCTGTTAGCTGAGCACATAGTCAAATTCTCAAAAAATCAGATTTCATCATTCTATTTTTATTGTCAAAAACATTTAAATTAATATTATAATCAATCTCCTCATTTCAAGCCTTTTTTTTGAAATTCAAGTATCTATATAGCTCTAGTTTCATGCTAACCTATGTGCGGCTTATATAACGTGCGTCCCATAATTGGCATTCGGCGAGTTATTTTCACTACAAATAATATTATGTACGAATCTAGATAGCGCTATTTAGTTCACATACAAAAGGGCTGTAATATCGTTCTATCAAGTTCAATTTAAATACCTAAGTCAACAGCAGTATCTGTACATCGAAAATAATTTTTAGTAATTTATCCCACTTTTTTTAATTGTTTTGACTATACCGTATACTATTCGTCATACATACGATAAGTTCGATATCGTAATATTAAGAATCCTGGGTAGAAGTCATAATAACCATTGTTTAACGCGTTTTCCGCGGTAAGACTCGATTTGATTCCACGAATTACACGTTCCACATTATGGATCAATAATCAAACTAAATCGTACTACCTTTTTATCAACCAGGAGGCGACGGCTTGCTCACGCGCATACTGTTTTATTCCAAAATAATTTGATGGTCGTAATGCATTGTTACCACGATTTGAACTTAGGTAACAACAAAGCAAGGAGAATTTCTTTGTTTAAATACAAGCATTTGATTGTCATTAATCGATGAACTTCCAATAAAAATAACAATGGCGGTAAGAATCTTCGATGACAAACAAACGCCCACTGTTTACGGATGCTGGACCACGCCCGTAGGGTCGATAGTGTCCCAAACATTTGCCGTTGTTCAGTGATTTGGTAATTGCCTTTAAAAGTATGTTCACTTCAAAGTCGTTAACTAAGCTTTACTATACAAACAAGACTGAGCTATACACCTAGCCTATCCTTTCTGTTCTTTTTCAATCTCACTCATCTGATCATAATGGCTTGTGCCGGACCCTTGTCAGCTAGCACTCACTGGAAATCTCATAAAATGGCCTTTTAATATCCTAGCGTCATCGCCCTGCAAACCGACCAAATGCAGATCCTTTATTATGTTTATGTGCCCTATATTCTAATTTCATTAAGAAAGGAGATTCCGCAAGGGTAACGTTCCACAGTTTCGTTTAGCATAGCTAAGGAAACAGAATTAAGAACGCGTTCTACTTGCTATCGTGTTCATACAGCTTCTGTTGATCTCATTTGCCGGGATGGGCACTTTGGCCCACTTTAACTCTCTCCGTGCTGGACAATTGTTTATAGGTTAACACATATAATCAGTGACATTTGAGACGGCTTTGTCAATATTTGCATAGGTCATTGGGAAACCATTTAAAATAAAAAACCCAAAAAAACAAAGACTAGGACTTGTTCTTACGCATTCAATGTAGTGTAGTCTGAATTTAAATATGGCCCATGAAAATAAATAATTTGGAATGTTTTTAACCCAAAACATCCAAATTGACAAAAAATATATTTTTTTCCTAAAAAATTAATTTTAAAGATTTACTAATTTAGTAGATAAGGTTTGATTTTGGAATATTACTATTCAATTTGTCCATTAGATATTATCTTCCAAATTGGTGATATGGTCTGGGGACCAATTTGCAACTGTGCGTGCTAACATCGCACATGTATTGAGGTGGGTTACCTTTTACGTTGTTATTCTCTTGTTTAATCTGTCGGGAATTCCGCGGTCTTCAAATCATGTCATCTACAATTCCAATTGTCCCACTTTGAGTATATGTCTTGAAAATACAACTCTGTCAACCCGGAGAACTCATGTAGGTTCAGCTTTAAGCGGCATGTTAGGACCGTTTCTTTCTTAATAATTTAGGTAGATATGTTGAGTGAGGAGGAGTGCCAGAGGCCAAACTAAAAGAAGCAGTTTCTTTTTAATAAGGTATGCTCATTTCCTCTGCTGTAAGATCGTAATTTCTGATTTTGCTTAAAATAAGAGAACATTTTGTAGCAGGTCTTTTCGGGAGTTCCCGTAGCCTGACCTATCTGACACACTTATGAAAGTTACGGAAACTCCCGGTATTTTCCCCCACGACAGCTTTTGTTGTAGGTACTTTTCCCTTTGACTGCTATATGTAATTGAGGCGTTTATCCACTTGGCACCGATCAAATCAATACCAATAAACATGTCTATAGAAAACAACGAAACAATTGTATGCTTAGTATGTAAGTTGCTGACGGTCTAGCGATTACGCAACCTCTCTGTGAGCGACGTTCAAATTGACAGACACAAATGCTGACAGACACCCTATTGTGTGTTTCTGGTTCTTTCAAATTTATCAAAGCGGTCACAGGTTATTCCACTCGCTAACTCTTAAGGCGCACAACCATAATGGGTAGAGTCTTTGGGCTGAAAGTTTCGGGTCCTAGCGATGTTCTTGGCCACAGATGAAAAATGCGCTTCACCCATGATACCTAGCGGCTAAGTCCCAAGTCACCTATTAGCATGCGCACGTAATCATTGCACCTCAAATCACACACACACCACCTACTTAGCCTACAACAAAACACTCCAATACACAAGCAACGGTGATATTGTAATTGTACATGCGCACAAAAGCTAACATGTCATTGCCCTATCCCATACGTCCCTAGAGGAAAATGACTAGCAACCTGACGATCACCGCAAAAAAGGAAACACAAGGCAGGGGTCCGCTCCGTGATTTTTGAAAAGTGGCAACAAACGGCATTTAGGAATTTAAGAGATAGGGTCCACTAAGAAAGAGCTGATTATAACATTCTTGGTTGCTGACCACATGAGGTCCCAGGAAATGAGAAGATAAACCCTCTCCAAATCTGTGGGACATTCCACTGCAATAAACAGGGCCAGAAAAACAAATACACTACCAGTGACATCATTAGTGAAACTATTGATTTTCAGCCAGTGTCATGAATAGATTCACACCAGTCACCTGGAATTTTCTATTACTCTCTGTAGACTTGACACAAACCACATCAATTCTATTTGCATTTCCTGGGACCTTTAAGCAACCGTGTATATACCCATTTTTATCAGGTCTATTGTCATAAATGTACTCTGCATACAGATATACACAACCGACTCATCACGTTCGGTGTTGACTTTTGAGTATCACAACTGTATTCTACTTTCGCACGTTGATAATGTTGATGAATCGTTGTGGTATCATTTCATGGAAATGTAGAGGGAATGATGAAAATATCAAGTACATTTTGTGAATGAGAGGCAAATATGGCTGGGCATAGTAGCCTATTAAACAATGTAATAGTGCATCATATCAAAACGGAAAGCCGGAAGTGGATGACATTTTCCCGGACATTTTGTAAAAATGTTCTTGGGCACGTTGGGTATTAAAAGAGAGTGTTGAATTTCTGCAGAATCACTGATTGTCCCTTTAACTTATCTCTTTATTAACTATGTTCCGTACGGTATTAAAATAATAACATGAAAACGTGTAAGCAGGCCACAAGTGTAATTGTGGCAATATTCATTATTACTGGGTAAAAATCACTTTTGCATTCAGAGCAAAGTTAGTAATTCTTGTAAAAATAGCTGCACAGTTGATGTTTTAAAAGTGTAGTCAACATTAATATTTAACATTCCATGTAGAACAGCTAAAATGAATCTGCCTTGGTATTTCAATTATTATTTGCCTTGGCAAAATTGGCCAAGTATGAGAATACTATTTTGCTAATGTTACATGCTTCCACTGAACTCTGAAGTGTTTCCAAACTCAAATATTACTCAAATATGAATATACGGTATGCCAATATTTTACAAGGGAAAATTAGGTCAACCTATCAAAAACACTATGACGTCAGATAAATTAAAAATCTTCCACTGGAGTTCTTATGTCCAGAAACCCCCTATGGGTCTTAATAATCTGTGTAATAGGAATCTGTCTAGATGTTACAATGAATATTTGCCTTGTCCACTCATTAAACAGCATTTAGATGACGTCATGGAACTTTAAAATACTTCAACTGTGTTTCTTAGGTCCAGAATCCCCTTAGATGTTTCAATAACCTGTGTAATATTAATTTGTCTAGCTGTTACAATGACTATTAGCCTTGTCCAATCAGAAAACAGTATTATGATGACGTCAATGAAATTTTAAAATACTTCCAATGTGTGGTTATATTTGCTGTATTCATAACATGACTCTCACACTATTTTCAATGAAAGGCTCTTAAATTGCGGCGAACTGATAGAGATGTTTCATAGAGTTGACTATAGAATATTTATTTTGTATACTAAATACATTTTGATCTGAATAAATGAATCTTGATATAACCCACGTATAGGTTATACACCACTAATCTTGCTGCAACCTGATGCTTGAAATTGTATTTATAAAATGTACTTAACATTTTTGAAATGTGTAATGAGCAAGTGCAAATTTCTTTTTTAATTAAATATTGTTTTGATATCTGGTGTTATCATTTTATAATCTTACCCAGAAGTGTAACCAAACATTTTTATTTGTGGAGGGGGAAGGCGGGGAAACAATATAATTGGGGGCATGACTAAAACACATTTTGCAAAAGTGTGTCAATTTATTCCTTTTCCTGATCTCCCTTTAGGTGAAGAGGGAAGGATTTTGATTGCGGGACTTGGTGTTACTGAATTTTCTTCCAAATTTGTAATCAATGGAGAATATATGCAAACCCCAAAGTTGAACGTAAAACCATTAATACTCTTTGGGTTCCCTTTTTCAGTATTTCACGTCGGGTACTTTCACTTCTGCTACTGTAACTTTTGAACCAGAGATTCCATTTTAAAACTGTAATTTTTCTATGCGAGCTAAGAAGACAGTGGATGTACTACAGGAAGAAAATTTCTGAATATCACAAAGGGTTTTCCATAAAAAATCGACCAATTTGATTTAATATGAAAACAAAACATCATGGGTATTATTCCTGCATGTATCTTTTTCATATTTAACATTCCCGCTGTAATATCGTTCTATTAATGTTGAATTTAATAATAAATTCAACATCAGTATCTGGACATCCGAATGAATTTACTAATTCATACCACAACAGTCAATAATTTGACCACATGCTATTCGTCATGATGTGTAGTAGTTCGATATCTGTAATATTAAGATCCTGGTAGAAGGTCTTAATAACCATTGTTTAACGCGTTTTCACGGTAAGATATCGATTTGATTCACGAATACACATTCCACACATTGATAAAATATCAAATATTAATAGCTACCGTATTTTATAATAATCAACCAGTCGAGGCCTTTGCTCACGCGAAAAACTGTGTTTTTATTACAAAAATAAGGCGTAAGAATCTTCTTCGACGAATCCGACCAGCCAAATGATGGTCAGAATGATCCGCCATTACTGGGGCCTCCAACCCAAAACCACCCAAATATTTTTTTACGTCTGTACCACGCTTGATTATATAATTCAAAAGCTACACTTCCACTCACATTTGGGTGAATTCAAGGGGGAAGCACCCCGGCTATGGCTGCCAGTGAGTGTTGGAATGTGTAACATCGATTCGTGTAACAAACACGTCTATTTGCAAGGCTGTGGAACTGGACCACGCCCAGGGCGATAGTGTTCCAATAGTTTGGCCATTTTTTTCAGTGATTTGTATTACATTAATAAGAAATTAGGTTCGCTTCGAAGAAGTTTACTAAAGCTTTACTATCGCAAATAAGACAGGTCTATATGTTATACCACTACCCTAGCTGCCGTAAGCATCAACATCTTGGGGTGGTGGACTACTTTCTTGGCATCTGGAAAAAGTGATTGAAAATGTCTGAAAATTCACTAGTTATAGATTAAGAAAGGGATGAAATTTCATGATTGACATGGTAGACTGTATGTTTTCTCAAACGAAGTGGCATTTTGACAGTAAGTTTGAGGCAATTTACTCCGCGGTTATCAATTTCACATCGATTTGTTGCAATTGGGTTGGCCGTCTGACATCGGGCGAGTTGTGATTCTTAACTAAGAAAATTCTGTCACATGCATATGTTCAAATTTTGGTTATTTGGTGATTTTAGCTGTACTTTGGTTTGATGTTGTTGTATGTTCCTCTGTGAGAGTTTCAATTGGAAAGAACACACCTCAAGTTTTCCTTTTTTTTTTTTCCCATAGACTTCTTGGATAAGTGAGTTAGTGGTGTTAACCTATATAACCCCCTATTCCCTTTCGGGTCGTTAATATAAATCATCTGATCATAATGACTTGTGCCGGACCTTGTCAGCTAGCACGCACGGGAACATCAATATGGACTTTTAATATCCTAGGTTATCGCCCCGTAAACACCAAATGCGATCCTTATTATGTTTATGTGCCATATTCTTATATTCATTAAGAAAGGGAGAATCTAACAATTCGCAATGGTATCGGTCCAAGTTCGTTTGCAGTTAAGGAACAGAGAACGAGTTCTTCTGTAGCGGTTTCATACCAAAGAGGTTCATAGAGAATAGAGAGGCCAAACGTTACGTAATCTTTAGAATTCACCGTCTCGCATGTTTTTGCCGACCACAAGAAACCTAGAGTCCGACACTAGAAAGCAATGGCTGCCTCCTCCGCTTCCTTCCCAATACTGTGGGTGCCGCTTTGCATATGATACACTAATCGGTAGTGATACAATTAATGTATGTGGTTTAGAGGTGGCCAGGTGACTAATAGTGTACCAGGATCATTGGTGCTCAGATAACTCTTTTTTCTCATAATGCACTGAGCGCTTAGGTGAAAAGATTATTCATTGAGCGGTTTATTTAAAATCAGAACGACTG
>JAMKCH010007653.1:0-31883 GCA_023653785.1 Ophioderma brevispina | reverse complement strand
CTAACACAATCTGATGTTTTCAGAGATTAGCAGCAACCTTAAAATTCACATGAACACAGCCTAAGTAGGGAAGCATAAATATGAAAATCTTTACCAATGTATAAGACTTAAGAATATCGCGTTATGTATAAAAGTAAAATCTTAAAAATTTTTGACTAAAGATATCATTATCACAGGTTCTGGGGAGTTGTGAAGGAGAGGATCCCCATTCATCACTGTATGTGACATCTATTCTCTGCTACCGATAAGGTGTTAAATGTTTAGGCAATATTAACTATTTTGAGGATGATTGTAATTAGTTTATGTAATTTCTTTCTTAATTTTGTCTATCTCTTCTACGATATTCTTAGCAAATTGGTACCTACTATTAACAATCAAACAGCCAATCAAGCAATATTGGTTATCTTTCGGGTGGGTGGATCAACTGATAGTGTCTTTAAGCTGAAGAAACAAAAACCCCAAAGATCAAAATCAAAGTTGTCATCTTTAGGGCTAAATTTCCCAATGATAACCGTGTTGACGTACGTTGACCAGAAATATTTCAATTTGTCCCCATTTGTCTTAGTAATGAACACAGATTTTTAAAAGACAAAAGTTTCAAATCAACGAAGTTATACCAACTTTCCAAAAATTGGCAAATCTCTGTTTAAATAACATCAAAAGTAGTACGAGGTGCTTGATAGTGACCTTTTGGGAATATACGCCGCAGCATGTCACTTTTTGTAATATCCAACAAATCTATATTGGGAAATTGAATAGGCCTATTTGTTTTCATGAAACTAGGATTGACCTGTGATATGAAACCACAAAAATCAAGTTATTTAGATGATTTTTATTTTTTTACAATGTCGAATTTGTTGACATAATTACGAAAACCGCCCTTGTTAACGCATGCCATGTGGTGAGAATTTGATAACCCAACTGGTTGAATTGAAATTTGATATCCAAATGACTTCCCAATGACCTTTAACGGCCTATAATGACCCCAAATGCTTAAGATACCCTCATTAAAAATATCTTTAAGACAATCTTAATGTTACATGTTTCAAATGATACCACACATGATAGGTTTCTGAGGAAATTTCAATTTTGCACATATTAAGCCAATATTGCAAAAAGCGGGGCGGGCATATGACGTCATTAATGAGGCCCGATTTTTGGGCACCCCTCTAAGTTTGCTTTGTACACCCCAAGGAATGTCTGTGCCAAGTTTCAAGCTTTTGTCAAGAAGTGCACGATTTTATGGTTATCTACTAAACTAATAAGGAAAACGTAAAGTTAAAAAAACATAAAAGTTTTTAGTATATATAAAATGAAATTATTAAATGTAACATCTAATTAGGGGGTTCTTCAATACTCATAGATTAAATGTGCTAGCTATAATTCGTGTTGAAGAGCATATTTATGCGTTATATAAAACAAAATTAATATTGATTGCTTAATAGTGCAATGGTGCCCCAAAACTACCTCCTTGGTGACTGGAGCACATGAAGGTGGGGGGGGATAGTAGGCCCACGGTCTTTAGTCAAACTCTGGAAGTATTGTGCACTGTCCCTCATGAATAAGTCAATATTTGAATACTGTCACACTCAACTCACAGGTAGTCAACATATATTTGCACCGCTGTACTATTCGGACCGAAGTATTTTATTTTGGCTCTGATCATAATATAAAAAAAAAGGGGGAAAGGACAAACATAATAAGGTTAAATGTATCACTCTGTTTTGGGGGACTTCTTGGATGTACATAAAAACAACGTAGAATAAAAACGCATACGGTATTATTTCAATTTCCAGTTAATAGGTATTTGTAGGTATAAAAGGTATCTTTCCATATCGAAGGATAGTAAGCATGGATATATATTTTGTTTCAAAGATTGTAGAAAAAGTACACATTTCATATTGTTACATTCTCCCTTGTTGTTGAATATGCCGTTGCCTCCTACGATTCAACATTAATCCCCCTAGCCTTTGAAATATTATATGAAAATGTGTTAGGCGCGGACGTGTTTGTAAATAGAAGAAAACATGCCAAAGGACCAACCAAACACATAACATGGAGACCAAATACAGAGAGATTTCTTAGCCTAATGGCCCGTAACATAAGACTCCATCTCTTACTTCAAGCATAAGTGATTATATAGTCAGATGTGGAGGCCCTGACAACGAACTTCAATACACCGTGATTATAAAACAAAAATATTCCATATATATTATTTGTAGTTATAACGATACGCAATTGAAACGAGTGAGTGATCTGTTAAATTAGGTTATCAATAACATAAGTAGAAATACCTAAAATTAACATTGGGACTATATGTTTTCAAGATACATTTTTTAATGTAAAATAGCATAGGAAATTCGATTGTAATTGAGTTGATAAAAACCCTAGATAAATTATAAAGGCCATATTACAAGCTTATCAATTGGGTTAACAATGAATGAAAAAGCAATGGAAAAAAATCGAAAATAGAAGCAATAATAATAACAACAACAGCAACCAAGAACAATATTAATAATAGTAATAATAATAATAATAATAATTACCAAAATGTTTCGGGGTTCCAAAACTCGGGATAAATCTGTTCAGTTTTTCTTTTAAGCCTCTATGCAGTTTTTAAAAGGAAAAAGATTAACAACTTTAAAAAAACCAAACAACATAGCTATTATTAGATTGCGTCAGTTGGCAAAATAATAAATCAACCGATATAATTGACTAGTGTCTGTCAAGACTACTACGAATATTCCACGAATGCTTTCTCTTGAGGAAAAACCAGGCAGAAAATTAGCAAACACAACCACAATTAAAAAAAAAGATATGAAAAATTAAAGTCGATTGGCCAGAAGACGCAGTAAAACACTCGTGAGTGAAATGAGCAACTATGGCGTCAAAACAGAATATAAACACGTGTTTGAGATTCTGGCAAGAGTTCCATATGTATACCCTTGAAGTTGTACATGTAACAATTTTTTGGCCTTATGTTGAGCTATTTCATTGGTACGTGGAAGTCGCCGGTAAAGTATAGAAAACGGGTGGCCAAACAAGATTAATTATAGTGACCAACTTACCAACGTCTTAAAAATGCATCCCCGTCCGTAGGACGAGACAAGGGGGATTCTTTGGGGGGTATTTTACTCAGAAAAAGGACGGGGTTAGTAGTTTTGGGGGGGTAGAAAGTTAAGAAGGAAGGAAGGAGCGATCGCGGGGTGATCAAAGATTGGGCTCAAGCCTCCCGATATCTTATCCCCGTTTTGACACCTGTTCTAACCCTATTCTGTTATAACGTTCAACAAAATACGGGGTTCAAGATCCGAAGATTGAGCCCCAGATTTTGATCACCCGTGATCATCCTTCCTTCCTCTTACCATTTACCCCCCCAAACTTACAAACCCCCTCTTTGCTGATTAGAAAAATCCCTTTCTTGTCATACGGAAGTGGATGCATTATTAAGAATGTTGGTAGTTGTCACTATATAATCTTGTTTCACCCCCCGGAGTATTTATTTGTACAGTGAAGTCTCCGTGTAAAGTATGGCAAACCCGGTGGCCAAACAAGATTAGTATATAGTGGACCAACTCCAACATTTCTTAATAATGGATCCGTCCGTAGGACGAGAAAAGGGGATTTCTTTATTTTGGGGGTATTTTTTAATCAGCAAAAGGGGTTTAGTCGTTTTGGGGTCAGAGAAGGTAAGAAGGAAGGAAGGAGTGATAGCGGGGGATGCAAAGATCTGGGGCTCAAGCTCCGGATATTTATCACCCTTTTGCCAACTGGTTATAATCCTAGCTGTTATACGTTCGACAAAATACGGGGATTCAAGATCCGAAACTTGAGCCCAGATCTTTGTCACCGTGATCAATCCTTCCTTCCTTATTAACTCTTACCCCCAAAACACTAAAACCCTTCTTTGCTGATTAAAAAATACCCCCAAAAGAAATCCAGTTCTCGTCCTACGGACGGGGATGCATTATTAAGAATGTGGTAGTTGGTCACATAACAGAATCTTGTTTTAACCCCCCCCCCCGTAGCATAGTCATTGTGTCAGTGAAGTTCTACCGTGTAAACGATATAAGCCACCGGGTGGCCAAACAAGATTATATATTTAGTGACCACACACTATCTTAATAATGCACCCCGTCCGTCGGACGAAGAAAAAGGGATTTCTTTTGGGGGTATTTTTTAATCAGGCAAAAGAGGGGTTTAGTAGTTTTGGGGGGTACGAAGGTTAAGAAGAAGGAGGAGTGATCGCGGGTGATAAAGATATGGGCTCAAGCCTCCGATTTTTATCACCCGTTTTTGCCACCTGTTCTAATCTATTCTGTTATACGTTCAACAAAATACGGGGGATTCAAGATCGAGCTTGAGCCAGATCTGTGATCACCGTGATCACCCTTCCTGCCTTTTAACTTCTTACCCCAAACTACTAAACCCCTTTTGCTGATTAAAAAATACCCCCAAAAGAAATCCCTTTTAGGCGTCATACGGACGGTATGCATTATTAGCGATGTTGCCGCTCCCGTCGTACGGTACTCCTACAATAGGCTTCTTTTCAAGTTAGATGCTGCGCCTCAAAAGAATCCAATTGTATGAGTCCCGTACGACGGGAGCCGCAAAATCGCTATTAATAAGTTGGTAGTTGGTCACTATATATATAATCTTGTTTCACCCCGTAGCTATTACTTTGTACACTGATGTCTCCCGTAAGGATATTACACGAGTTACTCTCCTTTCGTGGCTGAGAATTGGCTGCGGGGCGTAGCCCCTCAGCCAATTCTCAGCCAAGAATGGAGAGTTACGAGTGCAATATCCGACTTAACACACATCTGGGACGTCCCCCCTATTGCTTTTTCACTCCATATTTTGACGAAATGGGTGTTGAAGTTAGGTAGTTGCGCATTCACAAGATAATCAATCACCGATTGAAGCCGGATAAGTATTCAAAGGTTGGTAGGAATGGCTTGTGAATAAGAGTTTAGCAAAACGCAATACTGGGACAAAGCATCTGTGATGGGTATAATGATGAAGATTAGGTTCAATGTTGATCGCATTTTCAAGTCCCGAGCATCAGCATTTCGTACAGTGCAGATTTCATTGGTATAGGTGCGTGGTTGATGTGGTTGTGACAGTTTGCTACAGAGTGGATGATTAAATTTATATTTGATTACTCGTCATTGACTTCATTACCTGTTGATAATATAGAGTAGATACTGCTATGATGGAAAATACCGGCTAAATGTGTTGTAACGAGATGTGTAATTAAAACGAATGTACTCAACATTTACAACGGACCGTATAGGGTCAAGCAGACACTGTGTGTTGTATAGTGAATTTGCAATACAAAGTGGATATGAACCAGTTGCTTGGGAAATTACAAGTAAAGCACTTGCAACTTGAGGATTCCTTGAATAGATTTTTTATTATTATCATGATTTCGTTGTTCAAAATGAATAAACTGCTGACTGTGCATGGATTATGAACCAAAATCTGAATCGAGGGAATTATGGATTACGACTGATGAGGATCTATCTGTACATACTGAGCCATAACCCAGATATACAGTAAATGCCAGTGGCAGAATCATCATTCGGGAATTATAAGCTCGACTAATTGGGCTCTGATATGGGGGCAAGATTTCAAGGTATTTTTCTCCCTGGATATGCCAAGGATTAATAGGAACTGATATAGTGTGAAGGTGCGTTAGTTCGTTTTTCCTATTAGCGCAAAAATATGTCGGGCTTTACGCTCGCATACAGGTTTCAAATCACATTTACCACATTCGTTTTTTAAGGGAAAGTTTTTCACTTTATTTAATCGTGGCCGCCTAAAAATGTCGCCGGGAAATAGTTCATACGTACCCCATTTAAAATTTTACAGGAGGAATTTTTTTATTTAGGACATCACACTCACGAACACTAACCCTAAAACCAAAATTTAAACAAAAAATGTTACAGTACAACATGAAAAAACCTGTGTAGCGCATATCCTTATTGACTTAAAGTGCAACGGAGAGATTTTGAGGCACCCACTAGTTGCGTCATAATAGTTAATTTCATATAGATTAGAACGCAATAGATTCTTACCTTGTATTTCGCTACAGAAATGCCTTAAAAGAGAGAAAAAAGAGGATTTGATGTGGCTTATCTTCAATGTAAAACATAGGCTGGAATTTTTATTTGCACCAATACGAAATTAGAAATTTCACAATTTTTGTACCGAAAGAAACATTTCTCAGCTTAATCCTTTTAAATGGGGATTTTTTGATGGAAAGCCTTACATCAGGGCAAAAATCAGTACTGTCGATTTTAAGGAACGGCCTATGTGAAAAAATCTCTCGTGACACCTTACTTGGAGCTATAGAAAAGCATGCTTTGAGTTTTCTGTGGGCACGGACAGAAAGATCAAAGCATAATAATTATTCATCTGATTTACATAAAGACGTGTTTGTATTCAGCTTAATTATTTCACTTCATGTGTGATCGAATATGTTGACAGGGGCATTTAAAATAATGCAAAAACTCAGGTTTCGAAAAAAAAATGGGGCGCTGTCCTAGAAATGTCCTCTTGTCTTTTAAAATGAAAAAAAAAAAAACATGAAAAATTTTACGTCGCATAATTTTCTATGAAAAAAACTGAAATTCATGCATATACTTTATAGAAATGTTACAGTAGAAAAAAATACTATGATTATGATTGAAGCTAGGATAATAAACAGGGAGGAACCACAAATTAAAATACAATTAAAGAAAAACGCCAAAGATACAAAGAACCAGCAAGGTTCGGTTTAGATTTTGACAAATTAAAAAAACAATACTGAACAAAAATATTCTAGCCTAAGTACACGATAACCAAAAGTGAAGGAATCAAGAAATAAAAGAAGATCACCATGCATAAATTTAAGATTAAACAATCAAATTTCAAAATTTCAAACACAAAAATTTATATGTTGAAAATTTATTGCGAATACTTCAAGTCATACAAAATAATAAAAAAGACGACATTCTTTGTGATATTCATAACTTACACTAGAAAAAATAAACACAACACACCACTAAAAGGACGAACCAAAATTAACTCTTGTATGGGTATACCATCGTTTTTTTTCATGTGATTTTTATTCAAAACGAAATCTATTTTCTAAATTGTGCTCATATTGTAATACCTTCCTTTTGTGTTTGTTTTTCCTGCAATTGTTTGCGCGAATGGAGCGATGTATCCAATATACGCCATTCGTAAACTCGCGAAAGCATTCGCTTTCGATTTATACGAATGGTCGGGTTATTGTTACTTTCGCTCCATTCGTGCACAATAATGGAGCGAAAAAAACAATAGGGTGACGTCAAAGATGTGTGTTAAGTGTAAAGTATAGACCATTAACGCAATGTTGTAACATGTTAGGCCGGGTATCTTGAAATAGGTCTGCCTCTGTTACACACTGGGCAATTGTATAATAATATGGGCCATAACAATTCGCATGAATGGATTCGCAGGCAAACAAAAGAAGTGACGAGGATGTTAACTGGTCTATAGCACGGGTTGGCAACAAGATTATATATATATGTACCTTGTTCTAATCCTATTCTGTTATAACTTCAACACCAATGGTTCAAGCTCCGAGTCTTGAGCCCAGATTCTTTGATCACCCGTGACTAAACTATAGCAATATTCTAAATCCCCTTTTTGTCGAACGTATACCAGAATAGGATTAGAAGCATTAACAAAAACGAGATAAAAGATGGGAGGCTTGAGCCCCGATCTTTGATCACCCGCGATCCTTCTTCCTTCTTTAACCTACTTCATAACGATAAAAAGTACGTTTTCTGACGATCGATCTTGGGCTGGATGGGCGGATATATCAAAAGTAAGGATGTATGTCTTTCAGGTATATATTTGCCAGGTGTCCAAAGATATCACTTTTGTCCAACCTTCGGTCATTTATAATCCGGAACAGGTATACAGTCATGTAATAATATCAGCTGCCGCTGTCAACCTATTACAACTGAACCAATTCTGAATACTTTTTGAATGATGAGCAGCTATTTTGAATGTTCAATTTAAAAAGAGCCGGGAATCAAACCATTGCGTATTAGGAAAGGAAAAGGCTTTGAAATCGTGGACCCTGTGAAATCGGCACGTGAATGGAACCCCCAGAAAACAAGCTATAATCTTTTAAAATCAATGGAGGTGTGGCTAGTTACCCTCATTGCAGAGGCCACATTTATTTTTTATTACTTCTTTCAACTTCCTGCATTAATAAGATTTCCTTTTTAGTCTGTAGGCTTTTGGTAAGATTTCTGTTAAATAAACATTGGGTCTATGTAATACATTTCAACGATACAGTAAGGTAAATGTAATCAGGGGCAATCTGATGTAACATGGATGTTAATGTCAGCGTACAATGGATACGGTTAACATAATTATTTTTTTTTGGTGGCCTTTTTTCAGTCCAATAATTCTACCGATATTGTCATTGGTAAGTAGCCTCCTCTCCTAATGCTAATGGAACGGCTTGGTCACATGGTTGGAAGATCGGTCTTGGGAAAATACACTTATAATCTTGTTCACCCCCCGTAGCTATTCATTAATACAGTGAAGTCTCCGTGTAAAGTATAGCAACAGGTGGCGAATTATATAGTGGCGAACTATAGCCATCATCCTAAATCCCCTTTTGTCGAACATATAACAGAATAGGATTAGAACATGTAGCAAAACGGGAGATAAAAGATGGGGAAGTCTTGAGCACAGATCTTTGATCACCTACAATCACTCATTTCTTCCCTCTTAACCTAGTTCGTCATATATATATATCTTGTTTCACCCCCCGTAGCTATTCATTAATACAGTGAAGTCTCCGTGTAAAGTATAGCAACAGGTGGCCAAACAAGATTATATTATATAGTGATCAACTACCAACATTCTTAATAATACATCCCCGTCCGTAGGACGAGAAAAGGGGATTTCTTTTGGGGGTATTTTTTAATCAGCAAAGCGGGGTTTAGTGGTTTTGGGGGGTAAGAAGGTTAAGAAGGAAGGAAGGAGTGATCACGGGTGATCAAAGATCTGGGCTCAAGCTTCGGATCTTGAATCCCCCGTATTTTGTTGAAAGTATAACAGAATAGGATTAGAACAGGTGGCAAAAACGGGTGATAAAATATCCAAAGAATCAACAACTATATGACAACATTGTCATGTCTTAAGATATCAAATTGGGCTGATTTTTTCTCATTTACAACAATTTTCGGATTATAACTAACTCTGTCCACAGCATAAGCAAAATTATTTAAATTTTTATCTATTTAGTTAGCAAGAAATAAACATTGTTAATTAGGAGAATAAACAGTAGGCCCATGCAGAGGAGCCCCTTGGAGCTCTTAAGTGGCCAGGGACATAACATGATTATGATACATGCATCCCACAACACAATATGGGACCTTGATGATCACATGTGTTATTCTGCTATATGCCTGTGTTATTCGGGATAGTTTGACACAATGTATTATGGGATATGGATTTGATTACTCATTGTTCTGCAGACCATTAGATGCCACAGATTAGTGATAAAGCTAACATTAGATTAGATTATTTAATACATTCGATCATATCCCATAACCCAATAGATGAGGTATCAAGAGTTCAAGACTGCAAGTACAGAATCTACAGATCATGATGTTACACTGTTTTTTTGCATTAGTTTGGATTAATTTGACCACAATGTATTAGGGTATTGGATTTGATACCTTAATTCTTCCACATTCTTCAGTCAAACAATGCATCGAAACCTCTTACAAAAAAAAAGGTAAGTTTTTTATTTTTTTTAAAAAAACAACAAATTAATCCTTCTGTCCGTAATACATCTAAAATGTTCTCTGTTATTATAATTATCCCAGATGCCTTCAGATTTCCAATATTTTTTGACATTTTATGCACCACCTCTCTCCAAGCAACAATCTTATTACATTTCCTCAATATGATACCCCCATTTAGGAACAGGGAATGTTTTCCGGATTGACAAGTCTCTAGATGTGCTTCATTTTTTGAAATAACTGGCCTCAGAAATCATCCCAAAATCAACCCCATTTTCTCCACCAAAACACAACACAGCTTTTAGGCCTGGAGAAGACTTCAACACCAACATATCCCCAATTATAGCTCCCTGTAAACACCACTCCTCATCCAAAACGGTTGAAGAAGTTAAATGTTTCTCACAAGCAAAAGGCAGTAACTACCCTCAATATGTGCACACTTAATGTCTTCTGTCAGCACCATTTTTGGATTTTAAACGTAGGACCAATTTTAATATACAGAATACGTCTGATTAATAAAGCGCGTCGTTTATCTACCAAGACTCGCCAGTGTTAGGCTGCCAGAGGATGGGTTTTTACTCTGCATTAACTTTAAGAATTAATTATTTATTGTGTGATCTTTTTTTTGAAGGTTTCGGCGATTCTATTCATTATGAGAAGTCGTATGGCACTGGACATATAGGAGACATGTTGTAACACATCTCGAGTAAAAATGGTTTGAGTGATTAAATGTAGCCAGCCTGAGAAGGACCCAGAAAATATGGTTCTTAAGTGCTGTAAATGGTGGGGTCTGACCAAGATTACACAGGAGCAAATTTTTAAATGGATCCAATCATTTTGAAAAGTTACGACGTGATTTGTCTAGCCATAAGGATCCAAAACCAAGGTTAGATTGAATTATAAGGATTTAGTGACAAGAGTACCAAAATATACCAAACCGTCAAAACATACAAGTCATTTTAATATAGTTTATTCTTTCACCTTTCCATATAGTCAGGACAACCGTGATAATCATTAAACATTACTTAACGAGTTAACTCAAAAGGATTCATTTAATTACACATTATTTTTAATATCACATTTTAAGCTTTAACTGGATTCATAAACAAGAAATATGATTGGATAAAAACATGCACACTGATATTTGTCATTGCATGGTGCGTATGTTTATAATGAGAGTACGCGGTCTGCTTAGAACGTTTATACTCGCCGTTGGATTGATCATTGTATGGCGTGTGTGTGTATTATGGCATTGGATTTAATGCCGTATTCAGATTTTTGGTTGTAAATTTTTGGGTAATAAAGTAATGAATTAGGTTATTGTCTGCACATTTTTAAGTTTCTCGTGCCTTGGAAAAAAATCAATGCAATGCGTCAGTTTGACCAGAGTCATATCGTCGTCAATCTGAGCGAGCGTGCATTGATTGTTTTTGCCATGCACTCGAAGCTAATATAAAGACATTAACCTCTAATAATAATAATAACTAATGCAGAGATTTATATAGCGCCTCATGCTATTTGGCCTCTAAGCGCTGTCACAAATGGCCGATGATCACTGTAACCCATTTGCATCATTTCTAGGGATGCAGCAGATCAGGTACAGCGCTTTCACTTATCAGCAAACATAAATTAGAGATAACCATTGCAGCGGGACCCGCTTCCCAAGTATCGCATGGGTAATCGGGACAACAAGCGGTTAATTTCTTGTCCAGGGAACTTACAAGATGCCGAATCTCAAAGGGGTCGAACGCACGCCTATGGCATGTTGATGAGCACAGTACACGGGAGTGAGCGCTTAAATGATTGAGAACTATCTTGTCCGCTAAAAACAAAACAATTGCACTTAATAAGGTAGGACTACTCCACTGCATCTTCGGCTTTTAAATTTCAGCGTCAACCCCCCCCCCCCCAATGAAACCATACCAGCGACAATATGCATCGACAGACTGAGGGGACACGACTAAAATCCGACCCATAAACAGTTCATGCTCCAGGACAATATTGTTTTAGAGTTCCAGGATGTAAAGTTAGGGGTCACGTCCTCAAAACTTACTGCATGTTGACCGACGGTTACGGCGGTAGAACCGGGTTTCAATATTTCGAACAATAGCAACTGGTTCCAACCAGAGAGAACAGCGGCGGCATTAGCGAGCAACCGTGTTTAATGTGAGCCAACCAGTAGGTTGGATGGAATCTCAATATTTGCGATATAGACTAGTCCCATAAGTTTTGGTATTCTGTTAGTATTGCCTTACATATATATCCTAACGTCCCCCCCAACGTAAAAACTGAATTTAATGCACTTTTGAAAATCACGGAGGTCACATGTCTTGTTTTAGGGGGAAATGCGGGAATTGCCCAATCTAACAAGAATGATAAAGCTGCTTCTTTTTTTGTACGGTATGTCCAGATTTTCCTCTAGGACTTTGGGGATATATATAACAGCATACCCAAAAAAGAAGGCCTTACGTACGTTGAGCTATACTTTCCTGTATATATATCACTCGAGTTCGAAGGTTTGACGAAATTGAGGCATTTTCCAAAGTTATACTTTTGATTTGACCTAAAAGTTATCCAGTTTGAAAGAGAAGGACATATAAACAAACAAAGCCAAAGTGAGGTCTTAAACTATCTGTGAAAGAATCGATTCATCGATTTTTGAGATGGCATCTGGAATGATTGCGAGTTACAAAGTCAACCTATTAATGAAGGAGTTTCGTGATGTACTAACATTCGTGACTAATATTTTCAATCATAAAACGTGGATTTTCAACCATAACTTATTTTTAAAAGGGTGCGTCTCTATGGCAATGAGCTACCAGCTTTCCGAGACTAATATTGGATTTTTAAAGTGCGCTTTTATTTTTCAAACGTTCATAACTAGTGTGCTATAGACGGTGTGACATGATATGTTTTACAAGGTTTGTTTCGGTTGGCCGTGAAGATCTGATTTTCTTCAGACTGAATTCACCACATTTAAATGGACTATTCTTAAATAGTTTGGCCTCTCATCTTTCTAGTGCTTCTGGTATGCCCATGACTAGATCTAAGTCCGCCTGATTATTGTGATCTTTCCATTATGGGTTGGGAGATATACTTGCTGAAGTTAACAATTTCAAATTACTTGGTGTCACTTTCAGTATGGATCTTTCCTTTGACTCTCATATAGCTGCAATTTCAAGTAAGGTTTCCAAACTGTCTGGCTGTTCAATCATCAGATGCACAAGAAATATGTCCCTTCTAATGCACTGATGAACCTCTACAAAGCTCTCATTTGCCCCATATTTTTTACTGTGCAGTGGGTGGGGCACCTCATCAAAGGAATCATTTGGATAGGTTAGAGAAAGTGCAACGGAAAATTACAAGGACTTTATTCTATAGCGCAATCACCCAAGGACGGATGCTCGCCACTTACTTGAGCAACCTCTTGATTTGAATCTAGTCAGTCTCGAAGATGCTTTCAACAATCCAAAGCGTGTTTCTGGGTTTTAAGATCTTACATGATTTGACCTACTTCTTTTAATTCTTTGATTGAACATAGCATGTTGGCAAGAGTACTAGCTTTTGCAACCAATCTCACGGACCTTCTCTTTCTTCATTCTATGTTTATTTCACTTCCACGTCTTGGGAATGATATCCTATCTGATTTGCGTGCTGTCAATATTCTTTATCAAATTAAAGCAGCTTGTCAAATAACACTTTTTTAGTTTACTTAATAAATATTGTTAAAAATGTAGTGTTTTGTAATTTTTATGTCCAGTTTGGAAACCACTTTGATATGACAGGGTAAAAAATGTTTTCTCTTTCCAATCAGTGTTAACATTGACTGATTTTTGTTTTTCATTGTGAACATTTGGCTTGCCTATTCTTTTGGTTTCCTATTAATCAATCTTGCTTGTTGTGCATGTATCCTTGTTTCTCCTTTGGTATAGAGCACCTTTGTGATCGGGTTTTTAATACAACCCAATTCTCTTATCCGAGTAATTGCTTTTGCTTTGTCAATTGTATGTATAGATATTTACTCAGATTTATTGTCGTATTGCAGTAATTCAAAATAATATTATTATTATATAAGATCACGTAAATGACAGGATTGCGCATTCCTTTCCTCGTTGTGGCGCGTTTGAAAGACCCGGGCGCTAAGTGGATGCCGGTTCCCTGCCAGTTCTTAATTGTTGGCTGTCAAGGGTGTCACTCGTTTATTCATCGGGAATTAGAGTGACGGTCCTTTTTGGTTATTTCTGAAATTGTTACTGTATTCGAAACTAATGGATTAGTATGTCGCGGAGAAAGACGAGAGCAACGCGCCTCCGTTTGATTAAGGATATTTACATGCACGTATCCTTTTCATTTTATATGCTGAAAAGTTAAATTGAAACCAACCTTTGTCTTTTAATTTTTAAAAACCATATTTAAAATTTGAGTTATTACAAGCTTAATACAATGATAAAGTGCAAGACAGTCTGCTTTCACTATTCAACGCTCATATTAATCAAACTATACAACAAAATGACATGTTTTTGTTTAACTCGTAAGCGATGCGTAAATTTCCGGTCCTGGTTATGCGAGCGTAACGCCGGATCTTATCAATTCTCAATCATGAGTGCAGCTTTAATTTTTGATACCTCTTTTCATGTCAATCGATAGGCTACTAATGTAATGGAGACAAAATAAACTCGAATATAGACACTTCTTTTAGAAAATTGTGCTTTTGGGTACGTATCTCATGTATATCATGAATTTTTGACACGAATAGAATAGATAACGGTACTCTCTCGGAAGCACACTGTTTTCTTAGCTGGTGCATAACACTTTGGTTTTTGGCTCGGCGGCTTCAGTTCGCGTTATTTTTTTTTTATTCTACGTAATTGTCCTCGAGCTCCATCATTTAATGTTAACAGCCCTTTTAATGGGTTTCCCAAGGTCAGTCAATTTGAATTGCAAGTTCAGTATGCATTGTAATCGATCCGGGAATCCGCTAACTCTCCTGAATGAAAAGGTTACCAAAATAGTCAGCAATTTAAAATTCCCATTGGTGATATTATTGAATCAGTATTAAAAAAAAACATAGTTCAAGTGAGGGCAAAACCGTCCAATCTATTGTGATTGAGTTTTGTTCTTATTCTCGGAATACCAGGGATCATACTTATTTATGATTTAAAAAGAAGGTAGCTTTCCGTTCTGCCCACGTGAGTGTTTGTAATATAAAGAGCAAACAACAAATAAATTTTAAAAAAAAGTGTTCACAATGTTTTTTTTTCTTTTCACTAGACATGCGTGCTTGATGTTTGTGCTCGCAATGTAATGATATTTATAAGTGATACCATAAGAATTTTATACTCTTTTAAATGGTCAACCGCTTAAGGGACAGGAGGAGATTTTTTGAGGACACGAATATCTCTCAATTTGCACTTGATCGGTGGTAGAACATCTACCGAAAACGTTTCGAAGGTTTATTGGTCAAACAAGAACAAAAGAAAACCAAAAAACTCAGTTTTGAACTTGCCTGCTATCGATATCGTAATCGTCCCCATAGAAAATGCAAAATCATCACTTAATGATTTTCTTACATAACGACGACGTATTTAGCTTATTCACTTCAGGTGTGATCTAATACATTGGTAAGCATTCAAAATATGCCCCCCCCCAAAAAAAAAATGGGGTTGGAAATAAATGGGGCGCTTCTTTCTGAAAAATGTCCTCGTGTATCTTTAAGTTAAAATTAACGAAAATTTGACAGCACACTTAGGAGCTATGCAAGAAGAATGCTTTTAAAAAATCGGATCTAAACCAGAAAGTGGCAAATTAAAGCTATTCGTGTCATAAAATATCGGTGCTAGTAACATTTTATTCAAGTACCTACTGTTCGTGTAACCTGGGTTCCTCGGCTCAGGAACCGGTGTAACGAATCTCATAGTCACCCACGATAGAGTGTCCTAGCTTGCACGCTTAACATATACGGAATAAACAGTGACCTTGTAAACGAGGCTATTGCGTAGAGTGCTGAGAGAAATGATGCACCCAGCACACAATGGCGAAAACAATACAGATGGGTGGGGGCGCTCAGTCACACGGACATTATATTGCTTGACACCAGGGATAGAAATTTAAACAATTGAAAATGAAGGTTTAAGGTGAATAGAAATGTAAACAAGTTAAAATCAACGATTTTAAAAATGCATGTTTAAGGTATATTGACAATATCTTTCTATAGAAACCATTTCAATAAGTGGGAATATGAGCAGTGGATACGCGCACATGATCTGCTCAAACTTATTCGGAATATTGTATTGCATACGATTGCATAATTTGATGAAATTACATTTCTTTGAATATTAGCGAATACGCCTTGCAGGACCGGATGCATTAACTATTTTTAGTACTAAAAGATTCTTTAGCCATATATCTTTTCCTTAATAAGCAACCTTTTCTGTTATCATTGAAGATTAATTTACAATTAACAATGAAACAGAAACCACAAAGAGCATTCAGTATTCGCCAACAAGAAAACCGATCTGACGTGATAAAATTTGATTCGATCTCAAATTCGAGAGTGACGTCATTGTGTGTTTTACCGAAGATTTGGCCGAGTGGTTAGAGCACCCGTATCACGGAGGTTGCGGGTTCGAATCTCGCCCGGCTTATACCAGAGATTTTGAAAATGGTACCCACTGCCTTCTTGTCAAGCGCTTGGTATTTAAGAATGGAGTAAGGAAGTTGAACACGGGAGCTTGTATCACGGAGGAATCTATCCACAATTCTGTAAATCATCCGGAAGGTGGCGATGCTACTGTTGATATATGCCTATAAGTACTTCAAATCAGAGAAGATGGACACATTCCCTGTACAAATGAATGTTCTCTTCTCTTTCAGAAGTCGAACAGATTTACATTGGAAGCCAATTCTGAGGACTGTGAGAATTGCATGATAACATATCGTAATTGTAAGTAGCTACATCGTTTAACTTTATATTGCACGTTAATTACATTACATTGATCATCACACATCGGTTGCCATTTTCCGTGTTTACTGTATTTATACATTTATTTTATACATACACCACTCCTGCAAGACCTTTAGAGTAAAAGAGTAGTCTTTGAAGTTAAAGTCTTATTCAGTGGGCGTGGTTTATGATGTAAACAAGAAATTTAATCGGTTTAGATCAAAGCTCCACCCATCCATTACTCGGTAATAGATGGATTATTGCTGCAGCAATTACACTGTGTAGTCGAATATTTGACAAACCTTACAGCATGAAAAAATGCACTTATCGTTGATTTCGTCAGCGCTCCTTTAAAATAAAATTATCCTTAGACATCCATGAACATCGTGGTTTGTTCAGAAAGTTACCGTCGCAATGATCAGCCGCGATGTTTTTTTTTTTCATATTTTTTTTTCAATTTGGCGTCCAAAAATTTGGCGTAGGCACGGGTATGTCCGTAGTTGCTATGACGAGTGCGACCATTTTAACACAGTAGTATTGCACAAAACTTCCGACGTTATGATATTTTTGATTAATATGGAACCTTCACCTTGGTCTGTCGTTTTTATTTTTAGCCAGTGAAAATAAGCGTTTTCATACCAATTCTAAATAATTACCGGGAAAAGCCCAGAGGCTTGTCACTGCTGTTTTATTTGTTCGTGTGTTTTGTCTTTTTTTCAATGGCTTCAGTTGCAATTGTCGTCATTAGCAAAGTTAATTCTGTCATTTGCAATATCAAAAGAAACTTTACAGAGTACATTTAGAAAATAATTAAAATTAGATGCTATAACTGTACAAGCAAGACAGATTTTCATTTTGGAGTGCTTTGGGTCTCTGTTCATTAGTCTTTTGTATATATGGTATGCTAGCTTCCACATAAAACGATCTGCAATTTTCATTTACTTGTACATTCACATCCAGTTACAATTTAGCTCACCTTTTATCTGATTTTGAGTTGACATATAGGGTAATGCATCACATTATCTTAAAATATAGTGTAACGTGTCATTTAAGACACGCCAGAAAATTAACAAACAGAAGTTGCTCAACCTTTCTCTATCTCATTCAGAGGATCATGCACGAACCATGAAACAATTTCAACAACGTCACCTAATGTTTTGACACCCTGAAGATATTGGTCAACACTTTTTCTCACGGAAGAGTCAATTCCTGCTTGCTGAATGAAAAAAAATGGGTTTTGTGTTGAGGCAACTAAACAGTATGAAGGTTCCTATTTATACTCAAAAATAAAACAAATTACGAAGATTCTTACTTTTTAGTCTTGCGTTTGAAATTTAGTTAAATATAAAAGCGATCAGCGTTAATAATACGCATATATTCATTTGTGTTTCATACCAAGATACGAAATGCATTAGGACACACTTAGCGCTTCAGCTTTGATCAAGGGTGTTTTAGTCAAGCCCACCATCAACCAGTTTTGGGAAATTTCACCTCATAGGGTCATATGGATCACATAAAAATCCTATAACACATAAACCCCTGAATTAATTCTCAGTGAGCTCCACAAAGCGTTAGTACTTAGGGAATTTTTTGCATATTATGAAATGTCTTGTGGTTCTTAAACTTTTGAAAGAAACACTTTTTATATCCCTACTTACTGACATGTGTTTAGTACCAGTACAGTATAGGAACATGCTATGCTCAGGGATTGATTCAAAACACCCTCTGATCTTTGATTAACAGGTTGAGATATATGTGAGTGATATAGATTCTTTTCGAAAAATGGATGATTTCTAAGAATCCTAAGTCAATGCATGTTTGGATCATTTGAATTATTGTCATTAAAAATAGGGATTTTTTATGATTTGAATTGTGACATTTAAAGGGTGAAAGGGGGCCTAGAAAGTTACTTGACAAAACATTGTATTGTTTTTTCATTAAACTAATATCTAAAGTTTTGATATGACGAATTTATACTTGCAATGTTGCTCGTTGCGAAAATTGTTAGGAATTCCAAGAAAGTATTTTTGTTAGAGTTACTAAATGAGATCTCCCATTTTGAATCTATACTCCTTCCTGTGGGAAATTGCAAAAGGTTGTTCCCAAAATTGGTTATTCCATTGAAATAAAACCAAGCTCCCCTGTGGAAGACACAAGTTCACAGTGGTACAGGAGTTTTAGTGGAATTAGGATTTTATTATGGACTATGAGGAACACTGAGCGCTAAAACAGAGGTATGCAACTTCTTAGAAAGATAAACCATGCAACTTTAATATATCTCTAATCAATTGAAAATGACAACAAGTACTTAAAATACGTGACCTAGCTGTTTTATATTAAAGTAGAAGAATGGAGAAAGTAAACATTATTTAAAAAATAAAAAAAAGATGAATTGAATTGGACCATTCAAACGTACAGGATTACAAGGGGTAACGACATTAGTATGGGAACACTGAAATCAGGTCTTTTCAGAAAAAGAGGGAATCACGACCCGCAATCTCTTAAAATAGTAATCTTTGATGATGAATGAGTTCTTTAATATGAAACCTTGATAAGGCCATGTACACTGTAAAAAACGAGAGAGTAAAATCGCATGATGGATTAAAACAGAAGAGTAAACAAAGGAAGTAAACTTTTACTCAGCAAAGGGTTAAAATAAAATCTTGTTTTCCCGTTAATTTCCACAAAAGTACCATATGATTAGGTCGAAATTACTCAACTACAGAGTGAAATGAAGAAATTTCGCTGTTTGATACCTCGATCATGCGAGAAAATTTAATCGAATCTGCGCGTAAATTATACCAGATACTACTTCCGGGTGTAATTATAAAGCACGCAGACGTGAGAACGGGGCAATGGCGGACGGTGTGCGAACCACGCTCATTTCTGGGGATATAGGGGACATCCCCCAATTTCTTTGGTAAGTTTAATATTAACCACCTCCATGATTAACAACGCAGACAATAATAATAAACGGTTCAGAGCCTTATCGATAAAATGCCCAATTTTGCCCCATGCCATAATGGCCGGAAAAATTTAAGTAGTACACTGAGTACCTATGAATTCGGCAGCCTCAACGAATAAACTGCCATGTTGAGGCTGTGGTTGGCATGATACTGAATTCATCCCTGTAATAACATTCATACCCAGACTGTCGTTCATAAGTATGAATACCAGCAGGCTTTCTATTAAACTTAACCTACTCTGAGTGTCACTTTCGTTTTAGCAGCTAGAAAAGATAGGGAGTTGTTACGTAGTCGATCCGTATACGGCACATAGCCACCGGGCTAATAGGCCATAGACGGTCTGATAAGAGTGCAATATAGGCTGCTACGTACCGTAACAGATACGTCTATATAAGCGACTGGGCTAATAGCCGTGTACGGTCAAATAGCGAGTCCACCTAGTTGAGGCTGTTAAGTAAGCCGTACTGATGTTAACACGACGATCTCAAGCGACGAGTCGATGGGGTGGCATCTACTATCCACAATTGTGACTAATTATATCATAATTATAATAACGACTTGGCCCATCACTATATTCGCATCTCACGGTGACTATAGCCGCAACTACAATGGCAATCTCAAGTTTGCCCATGCAAAGGCTCGTATGAATATGCAAAGTGCTGGAGAGGATTTAATAACGGCTAATTTAGCCAGGACTTTGGTAACATAACAACACGGCTATTTTAGGCCATAGTGGTTCCTATATTATGCGGGGCTACGTAACGACTTCGATAATCATAATCCCGGAACTTGAAATGATAATGTCCAGCCCAGAGGGTGTATTAACACCTCTAATGTCCACTAATTGGGACTGTCACATGACGTTTCTTTAACAGTATGAACTTTAAACAGTCTATATTGAAGTCCCAAACATGTGTATCATCTATTACATTTTTTGTGTACTTCACCGGTCAGAATCTTAAGTACACGTCTTGCATTTCCATTAAATTTCACTTCATCAAAAGTTGATGAAGATATTTACAACTATCTTGTTGTTGATAACACTCTAAGGAATACTTTCAGGTGGAATTGGTGTACTAGTTATTCGCGGAGCTGAAAATTATTGGAGAATGTGAGACAAAAATTTTTCATATCAGTTACACACTATTTTGGCCAATGATTCCTCCATTGATTAAGTTTAATGGCATTATGATAATTGGACATAAGGAGGAGTCATGCTCAGCAGTACTATAAGTCATTCCCACAATGCCACCAGTTTAAGTAAATTGTCCTCCCTCATTGGGGTGTCATGTGATCCACAAAGTTCCTATTCTTAACACATAAAAACCCATACTTTTACACCCATTTTAGCTTACTAAATGTTAGTACTTAGGGATGTTTGGCAGGATCATGAATGTCTTGTGGTTCTTAAACTTCTTAAAACAACTGTTTTATCCCTAAGTACTTGACATGTATTTTTGTAGCAGTACAGTATAGGCCCATTACAATGCATTATGGGGGATTGGTTCAAAACACTTGGTCAGTCGTGAGTCAGCTAGCAGGGCCTAGGCCAATACAGGATAATCCTGGGTTCTACTCACCCATGGAAAACATCTATTGAAAAGCACTACACACATGTTCACATGGTTCATAACTTTGTTGTTACATGCTGTATTCTTCAAAAAGGTAATACGAGTGAATCAATAAGAAATCACATTTTTTGTGACTACTCTAGTCCAAATTGTTCACATAGCTTAATCTGGATTCATTTGCTCAATTTTCATAAAAATGAAGGAAAAAGGTGGTTTGTGGGCATGGGAATTCATATAAATTCTGTCACAAACAGCACTGGCCGATGACAGGCCATTGTTGAGGGTTTGTTGATAAAGCTATTCATTAAGGTTGTGAAATGGCGTGCAAACCAATGGTTCATTTTGTAATTTAAATTGCACAGGAGTTGTGAGAAAAATATGTGCTTTGTAATATCAAAATGTTGCTACAAAATTATGGCATTTCTGTGAAAAATTTGGAAGACCCACCTGAAATCAGGTTATTTCTATGTAACATATTGATACACATTTGTGCCTCTAACCCAGTCATAAGGATTTGAATCAATAAATTCAAAAGAAATTCTACTCATAGTTTTCTATCATAGAGTACACTATTTTTTTGTGGTAAAAATCAATCCACACCTTTAAAAAGAAAAGCACACTTATGGTCAGATGAAAAGGCAGGGAAAAGGTCCAGTCAAGCAGTTATGAAGTCTGCACAATATGTGGTTATAGGGTCATTTTGCAGCATGGAGGATAATATAAATCTAAGGAACATTTCTCTCTCCACAGGTAGCAGGACTACGAAGTATATTGTCTTCAAGCCTGAGAAAGCCAACTCGATGTGCAAAAATGGACCACTATGTCGGCATGTGTTTTAAAATTGCCGAAGTAACCGACCCAAATCCCAATCTGGAAAACGGATTTGGGGTGGCAAGGATCTTTCTCTCCTACAATCATTGAAGGTGTGTATTTTTTTTTAAAGCTTAATTCTGCTATTGAAACTTAACTTCTTCTATTCAATCCTCTTTGATAATTGTATATGGGAGTAGAATTTTTGGTAGAATCTTCTTAAAAACTATATTTTTCCACTCAATTATTATTGGGAATGGGGTTGGCGCAGCGTCTCTTCTCTTCCTTTCTTTCTCCTGAGGTCCTGATTTTTGATTCCTGGTAGGGCTTGTCCTCGCGGCTTAATGTGAATTTCGTTCTTTCTCGATCCATACTTGTGTCCCACAGGTTTTCTCGGGTACTCCGGTTTCCTCTGGTTTTCTTCTCTGATGTCCCATGATGGCACCTGCACAGTGCCATGAGGGATAGTGACGCGTTAATAGTGAAATTTATTTTATTTTATTTACACTTATAATCATAAAAAAATATGGTTGTCATTTATTGGTGACCACCTTGTGTGTAACACTAAATATTTACTTGATTACAGATTTTCTTATATAATTTGATCATAAGATGGAAATAGTTATTTCCTTTTTTTATTATTTAGCTGACAATCTGTGAAATGTGCATTTTTTTTATTTTTTTTATTTTTTTTATTTTCACTAATTTTGTTATGGAAGAGGAGATCTTATCCCTATCCATACAGGTGGTTCATATCAGCTTCCAGGGTGCAGCCTATTGATTTCCTTAGATGGGTTACCCCCCCCCTCTTTCTTTAGTCGTGTTACAAAAAAGGGCTTCCCGTTATACAGGGTTTAAGGAGGAGTTCATCCTAGGATGTAACTTGATGTCAGAAACTTGGCAAATACAAATTTTATTTTATTGTAACTAACTCTACAGAAAATAATTAATTTTGTTTTTTACCTCTGATAATTCAGGAAGGCACCAACCTGGAGCATCTACCTTCAATACATTCCTAGGGGCGCACACAACCTTTGTGCTGGTGTTGGGTGTGATTATCACCAACCGGTTTGCTTTTTCATCATAGAACGGGAAGCGTATGAGCAGCTACACTTTTTGAAAGCATAGATTTATTGTTACAAGGTCACCCAAGTAAAACTCCATCTTGCTTACCCACCACATGCCCTACCCATCTGGCAATTCCGGAAATTAGTGTATGGAGTGAAGGCAAGCACTGAAAATGGGGCTGTGAGGCAGTTCCGTGCATACTACCATTTTAATTAAGTAATTTCTTGCTTAAGTTGGTACTGCCCAATATAAAGTTTCCAGCGGTCCATGCTGTGCATACGTTTAATACTATCCTACCATCACAGTACGGTGATGGGTAACTGAACTTGACAATCAACTTTCATGGTTTGTTTTTTATGAAGTGATTTTTGAACAAGTTTGTATAACCACCACAGACAGGCCATATCATTTGGGCACTTCATGGACACATACTTGGTGTATCATGCCCGCAACGAAAAGCGGGACAGCGAGTCAGTTTTCTGTGCATACTTTACTACCGATACTACTACCATCAACCTAGTGATGGGTTAGACTTAAACTTTCATGTGTTTTTCTTCATTGTTTTATGAAGTCATTAGAACAAGTTTGCTTAACCACCACAGATCATATACATTTTGACACTTCATGGAACATACTTGGTGTACAAGTCAATGCCAGCATGAAGAGGGACAGCAGTCATTTCCGTGCATACTTTACTACCATACTACCATCACAGTATAGGTGATGGGTGAACTTGACAATCAACTTTCATGGTGTTTTCTGTAGTTGTTTTTTGATAGTGTTTTAGAGCGAGTTTTTTGGCACAACAGGCTGTAAATTTGGTTGGTATTTTCTTCAGTTGTTTTATGATATTTCAGACCCCTTTTAACCACCACAGCCTATAAAGTGAGAACTTCGTGGACACATAAAATGGTGGTATTGGCCACCATGTACGTGGGGCACTGATTCAGTTCTGTAAGTTGTTTTATGATAGTACTTAGAAAGTCCATAACCACCACTGAACAACAAAATCGGTACCTGGATACATGGTGTAATTAAGTCAAGCATTGGCATTTTTGGTGCTTTCACAAGATTTATGCCAATTTTCAGTCTTTCACTTTTTTAAAAAGTTACAATTACATGTACAAGAACTTTGATTGATCAAGACATAAGATGTAAAATGATCACAAACTTGATTTGCTCAAGACCATCAAGCTATTATCACAAGTTGACCTTGAGCATCCAAATGAGCATTCAGAGAGTTCAACGAGCAAAGCTAATTGTGATAGATACCGAAAATTTTCGTTGAGCTGCTTTCAACATTGTATTTATCAGTGTTGTACCTTTTAAAATAGAATGAAGAGACAATTGTGAAAACAAGTTCCACTTCAAAATATAGGTGCAAAATTGGGTTAACAGTTGTTCAAGTTGTTGTTAGCATGTGAAGGATTACAATCATGGCCTTCTAAGTTCTATGCTATATACAAGTTAATCAATATTCGTCATCTTGATGAAGTGGTTGCTGACATGTATGTCAGGCAGTGATGTAATCAGTTTTTGTTTGCAAATTGAAAATAGAAGGGGCCATTGCAAAGGTTTTGTCTGCATGAGCAAACAAATATCAAACCTTCAGTTCATATCAAACTCAGTTCAGTTTTGATCATATAGGTAGGGCAGCAGAGTGGATGGGGCTCGTGTCCCATGCGCCGCCCCAGCCCCGAGTTATACCGTTGATTTAAAGGCATGTACTTGTATACTTTCAAGCAATATTAGCAACCTTTTTGAGGGCGCCCCCAATTTTCAAATTTTTTGAGTTTGTGCACAGTTGTGTTGGGACCCTGGGCTAATACGCCATACCTGTGAACGGTAAAGCTCAAAATTGTGTAATTATCCTCTCAAAAGAAAGGAATTTGTAATTCATATCGGGAACCCCAATAATAATTCAGATGAATACTGAACGCCAAATTTATGTCCTTTCTCAGTGTGAATTGAGCGCATCTCACAAACATCCCTGTAAATTTGATCTGTGTGACCCGACAAACAGCTGATCGATGAGTACGGACACGAAGACGCACAGATTCATCGTAGGGACAGAAATTTGGCCTTTCCAGAGCGTGTTGAATTATTCTCCGGGGATCCCCGATAATAATACGAAATTCCTTCTTTTGAGCAAAACGCAATTTTGAGTCTATACCATTAACCGGGTACAGTTTACCGGCCAAGTACCAACACACCCATGCCCAATCAAACAACTTTGAAAATTGAGGGTGGCCCTTCAAAAAATGTTCTATATTGCTTTACGATTTGTACAAGTCCAAAATGAACCTTTTTATCATTCTTGTGGTTTTTATCCTTGGTTCGTTATGGAATAACTTTTTTAGAATCCTTATCACTTGTGATGAATTTTCAAATTCGGTTCATGCGGTACCTCCTTGAAGTTGAAGAGGACTGGGGGAAAATAAAAAAGACTATAGCCAGATTTAAAAAGATACTATATGTATGCATAATTAGTCACTGCACGTCGGTTTTTCAGTTTCCCGTCGCCCGCCACGCTTCAATTTTCACGTCCGTTTTGAATTCATTATTGGGAATTTTCATCAACACAAACCAAAAAGCTTGGTTTTTTTTGCTATAAAAATCCGGAATTTGTGCATTTTCGCATGGAATCAAATTGTTGTTGCCATCAATTCCTGATGGAAACATTATTTTTATTTCCCTTTTAAATCAGTGTTGCCATACATTTTCACCGAGTCACGTCAAAACAAAAATCATGAAAAGTTTGCCCCATTTTGGCATATAAAAATGAACGTTCTGAAATAATGAATGATGATGCTGAAAAATTCCTCACTTTAAAACAAAAAATTGACGGGAAACTAAATAGATTTTTGTGGGCCTTAGAGAGATTCATGCATGATTTCATTGCTAACTATCACTATACCATATTAAAGACATGATTGTGTTATGTTCCTGATGAAATAAAGCAAAGAGAATCAATAAATACACATCTCATTTTGGTCTGATTTTCTAATGCATAATTTAATTCTCTTTCGGTACAAATTGAGATATTTTCAATCTGCAAAGGAAAACGTGATCTGGACTTCAAAGTGCCCTCTTGGAATCGAGAATATTGAGTAAAATAACATTTTATTCCCATTTTGGATTAAAAAAATGTAAACTGATTACAACAAGTGGAAATTTTACTCCATTTTGGGGGCAAAATGTACTAAACATTTTACTCAAATACATTTACTTTACTCTGACTGCGGAGTACATTTTTACTCATCATAGTACATAATGTTAAGCAACTTTTTGATCAAATTTTTACTCCAATGAGTAGTGAAAATTTATCCTCACAAAATGAGTAAATCTTACTCCCCAGATGGGTAAAAAGGTGATCACCACCTTTTTGGAGTAAAATATGTTAACTTCCACGGTGAGGAGTAAAATTAATCCAAATCGAAGTACTTTTAATCATTATATGAGGCAATTTTTTCATCAAACAACTGGTGGAGTAAAATATACATCCAAAAAAAGGGGTGATCACCTTTTTACTATCGAAAAGATTAAGATTTTACACTCCCGTTTTTGAGTCAAAATTTTTTAACATTGTATTTAATAGTTTGTCTTCAAGCGCTCCCGCGCGCATTAGTAAACTCGCCCCTTTATATTCATTTTTTTTTCCCTGTTTTTTTGTTAACCCACGAAAAAATCCACACAGACATTGTCAGCTGAAAAATAGCCCAAAGTTCAAAATCTCCAAGAATCACAACGGTACTGATTGTTTATTTATTAAAAACTGTTCCATGTGGCACAAAATGAAATGACAGCACAAACTCAATGCATGAACATTAAAAAAAAGTAAAAACATTAAAAAAAAAAACCGCATTCCGCATTAGGTTTTCACACTTGAGGAGTCTTTAAGACAACTATTCAATTAAGATGGCCTAAGACTGAAGTATTCTATATTGTTTGCACACAGAAATTTATATTGATACTTAAAAGAATAAACGAGTGGTGGATCTGTGGCTATGCTGAATTCTTAAACTTCTGTCTTAAAAAAAAGATGTCAGACCAAGGTATTTTGAGGTACGATATTACAACCAGTATGCTGAAGAATCTGCAGTATTTTTTTAAATGTACTCCTAAGGCTTAATATTGCAACTCTTACAAAGTGACACAATATCTTTTTTTCTAAATTGGACTATAAACAAATGTTTTAAGTGATCGGATTCTATGTATTGTTTTACTGTAATTTTACCAGTGTCTCCACGTTTTTCTATCATGAGAAAACGTTTTCCTCCTCATGAGAAAACGTTTCCATATGTCATAGACAACCCCAAACGACACAGGTTTGTTTTCAACGTTTTCAACCAGATTGTATTGTTATGACGTCTCGTAGGCGTCTAAGGTCAGAAATCCCTTTCAAACACTCATAATGAGCCTTGTGCACAAGTGATCTAAATTTTATATAATAAACCCTTTTTAAATGATCTTGACTTGATTGGTTCAAGAATTTGGTATGTCCAAAACAAATTACATATAAATTACACAATTTAAGATTAGTATACTTATAAAGAGTTCTAGTATCCTCTGTTGAAGGCGTTGCAGTTCCACGAATGATTTTCCTGCACCTCGAAGACTCCAAAATGACGTATGCCAAGTTCACATAATTTAAAACTCTTCAGGTAGTATATTCCATGGGAATCCTCTCAGTCCTGAGATAACTTTTGTCCAGCATGTCAAGACGACAAGGTGAAATTAATTCCCTCGACGACATAATCCACAGTATACAGTCCAAGATACTTCACCACATTCTATCTGTCCCATTTGAATCCTACTGTTGATTCCCAGCACTTTCGGCCTTCAAAGACGACAGTAGATAATTACAAAGCAAACCTGCTCACATGGCTATTACAAATAATAAATCCTGGCACTGTGTGGAGCCAATCTACCATTATTACTATTATTGTAGATAAAACTAGCTACATCATACATGTATAGCTTATGGGCAAACTGCTTGACTGCCGAGCTTAGCTCAAATCTCATATATATACTGACTTCACAAAGATCCCAATCTAAAAATAGACATTCACCATCATGCATGTAAACTAACCGGAATCACATCATTTCCATATATAACTCTGTGGGGGAATTCTCTGATCTTACAATGTTTGGATCTCAAAACATAAACAGTTTCTAGTTAGCACCTTGGGGAATCCCCACTCCCTATTGTGCATCTAAACAGGTGCACTGAGCAAAAACAAACTAGGGGTATTCCCCTTTCTCTCTTTTATAGGTAAACAAAGTGCTTTTCCTGTGAGAAATCTTCTCAAATAAAAATGAGAAAAAAATTTTTAAAAGTTTAATCAGAAAAATGGAGGCCATTATAACAGTATAAAATGCAAGTCCACAAATACAGCTATTATTGCAGAGTAGTACACCCTCTTGTGTAGGAAATCTGCCACGAAACTTTTTACCCTGTTTAAAACGGTTTTATAATTAGGGAATTATGGGTTGATAAGTTTAATGTCTTTATCTCAATTCTCAAATGCTGAACTTCTAAACCATAAATAAAAAAATATATCATTGATATGTACTGCTCGTTCGTATACCTGTACATATTAAGCAAGATGTGATTTTCAAAAAACAAAATAACGTTGACGCAATCTACACATATATAATTTAAAAAAAAAAAATTATTACATCCAGTCAGGTACAATATTTGCAGTTATTGTTTGAAGGAAGCACGAGTCCTAAAACACCATTACAATTATGTGCATCTTTACTTAATCTTATTGGACTAGTGAATTGGTGTTTTATGTACATTAAGTATTTCAGGTTCATGTGAATATGGTACATTTATCGCGCGGTTTTTGTGGTGGGAACTAACAATTTAAGCTGATATATCGTGAAACGATTCTGCCTGCACGCAATGAAAAGGTGATTATTATGTTATATATTAATTGTGTAAATCATAAACAATCGCAATAACATGATTAATTTTAATGGTGTGCGCGTTACAGGTCAACTGTGAAAATCCCACATGTTTTTAATTACTGAAAGTTGTCAAAAAGGTGTGTGTTGTGTATGGGTGTGTGTGTGTGGTGTTTGGGGTGGTGTGTTGGTGTGGTGAGGGGGGGGGTAGGTGGGTGTGGGACATGGGTCGTTGAGGGCGGACGGGAGGTGTGTGTATGGTGGAAGGGGTGGGTTTGGGGGAGTACCGTCTCTCATCCTAAACTAAAGTTTCTTTCACCAGTTCAACTTATTTGAAGAAGCAATTTGCGGTGGACTCAGTGGCCAACCATAATTGGTCTGAGCGATTATTTAGGAACTTAAGAAATATAACCAGCTTTGAATTAATACATCTCTGACTGGTGACCTTCGTATTACATGTTTTGAACATTCAGCGGAAATCTCTCCCTTCAAACATGGGATACGATACACTAATACCGAATGCAATTCTAAGCTATCTCACATTTGAATTTCATTATTTTAATATTCTGCTACTAATGGATTTAAAACGCAATCGTTATATTAATCCTTTGACAACGGCAAGCGACTCCAGTCGATCAACGGTCATCAAATTTGTCAAATTTGTTTCAAAAGGTGAAAATTATAATTTGATAGTGCATATTCAGAATCAGGCATGAAAAATGCATCTATTAGTCCAAACAAGAGTCTCTGCTGATATTTCTTTAGCTGGCTTTTCCGAATGGACCTGCGAGCATTTTGGACGCCATCTATAAAGCCAATGACATATGTGCTTAATTACGTATACAGATTTGGCCGTTGTCGAAAGGTGTTTTAACACAGATTCAGAAAGTATTAAGAATTATGAGTACGGCAGGATCAAAACTATTTCAACGCTCAGTGGCGGAAATTTCATGCTTTAAGATTGGACTAAGACACTATTAAGCACACCAAAAGAGTGTATTATCACATTTGTAATTTTAAATGAAATCTCCATCTATGACAAGAAATCTGTAAGTACCAATATTAAATATCTCGTAATATCCTAATATAGCCCATAATATGGAATCAAGCATGAGGCAGCTAGCTATTCGTTAGCATCATTATATAAGAATCCAAAAATAGCTGCCTTATGCTTTATTCCGCATTATGGGCATTCATCAGGATATTGCCAAAGACACCTTTTAAAATGATAAGCTCCCTGGCCCCATTAAATCGCAGGATATGACCATAGAGTAAAGGACTAAATGCAAACCAAAAATTGCGAATGTCACATTTTGATACTTGTCCTCAATGTGACTTTACCATTGGGTCGTCATAATTTTGGATTCCTTGCACCATTTACTTTATAAATGTGTACTTGTATCGGTTCCACATTTATATTTGAGAAAGATATGAAACCAATATCCATTCCACTGTCCCTTAACCCGCATCTTCTCACTTTCACAAGAAAACTGATTAAAGAGAATGGGCTCCTTATGTTTGATAGGGTGTACAACCTTAGAGTATATTGTCCATTTTGGATTGATTGTGGTGTGCAAAATCACCCATCTAATAATCACAAGAGATATTTATTTCTGCCTGCATGTAAAGCCATCACAAAGGTCCCCTTATGAAAAAAAAAATCGCCCCTCCCCTAAAAAAATCATGGTTAGATCCTGATCACAATTTAACCTGGACTTTGTGGCTTAAAATACCGCATATCGGATTGTTGTATAAAGTTGAAAAAAAATTTATTATGTCATTTGAACCTCAGTGCCTCCCACAATTTCACTGAATTTCACTGAATGTTTTACTTTTGTTTACCGATAAGTAAGATTTCAGCTTTAGGAAAATCCGTGCTAAGCGGATCTAATAAAACAGTCTTCTGGAAATCGTAAAATTTACCAAAATAGAATAATTTCAAATGTAATTATCAGTACTGGTAGATAGATAACCCATTTTAACCCTTGCGGAAGAGCGTGGCCTAGCGGTTAGGGTGCCTGTGGCGCAAATTTTCCAAAAATTCCCGGGTTCCAATCCAGGTGGGGTAACTTGCTGTTGATTAAATACAGAATACCACCCTCCTGCAGGGTTCACTTGTAACTGAGCAAATGAATCATAAAAGCATCCCGTCCTTCGAAGTGGACGTTAAGCCGTCGGTCCCGTGTTCAGAGCGTCACAACTGTACATGTACATCACAGCCAATGTTTCAGTTTTCAAAAAGTTGCTAAAAAACACATCACTTTTCGACGGATTAGTTTTTAATCCAATGTTTTTTGCATCATCTTCCCCTATGTTGTATTTTGTTTTGGTCCTTTTGATAATGCATTGAATTTTATCATAATAATGTGTTCCGAGGCTGATAGTGTATCAGGGTAATTGTATATGATATTATATGATATTGTGTTCTTCTGTATGTTATTGTATTTTAATCTTTTGTGAAGCGTTTCGATCCTCGCCTCGGGAGAGGCGCTATATAAATGCATGTAATAATAATAATAATAATAATAATAATAAATCCTGACGCCACCACAAGCCATTATCAAAGAAGAAGACCCATGTTCACATTTTACATGTGCATGTTGCAGGCTTAGAAAACATTTGTGGTTTTTCAATAATACTCACGGTTTCTCACAATATATTGGACTTACTCACCAAATTTAATATAAACCCGTGAAATGTGTATAAAGTCTGAAACCAATATTTCTAGCATAACATTGGGATCACACTTAGAATCTAACACCATATCACGCATGTGTTCGTTTAAGGGCTACATCAGCGTGGTACACTGTTA